>JAJONR010005429.1:0-54729 GCA_029582245.1 Solanum etuberosum | reverse complement strand
TATATATATATATATATATATATATATATATATATATATATATATATATTGGTTTATATATCTAAAAGGAATTAATCTATCGAAAACAATCTCTTCTAACTCAAAAAGAAAGATGCAAAGTCTGTATATATTATATTTTTCTCAGAGACTACGTTGAATATATTATTATTGTTATTGTTATATATATGTATTAAAAAAATAGAATAGAAAGTGGAAATAATAGTAGTTATAAAGGTAAGCAAAAATATCAAAGCAGCATCAATTTTGATTCTCCATGAGAGGGAAAAGACCAAACAGCATCTCAGAGAAAAGGAAAGAAGAGAAACTGCAATTCAGAGAACTTTGTGATAAAATATTATTAAAAGATTCGAACAAACTACTTTTTCTCATTAATATTCTACATGACTCATTCTTTACAAATATAGCCAGTGTCTACTACCTTTCTCACAGTCAAAAGTCACACTCATTTTTCACTGCATCAAATCGTATTAATTTATTATATTAAGGTGAGAATGCATGTAAATGAGTTATAATTAAGTGTTAAAAATATGTGTAAATATGTATCATATATTTATTGATTTGATTTAACATTAAATATGAATAAGTTTTTATCTTTGATAAACTCAGTAAATTCTACTTCCTTCGTTTCATTTTATGTGAGGTAGTTTGATTCGGCACGAAGTTTAAGAAAGAAATGAAGACTTTTAAAACTTGTGGTCTGAACTAAATGATAGAAATTAGTGTGGCTATAAATTATTTCATTAAGGATAAAAATAGATATTTTAAAGTTAAATTATTACTTAATATAGAAATATATCATTCTTTTTGAAACCGACTAAAAATGAAAGTAAGTCATATAAATTGAGACAGAGATATGCGATAGTAATATGTTTAAGTAGTATTATTTATGGGGTTATTTATTATAATGATTATCATGAAAATACACTTATAATTACTTGATAATTGATTTGTGTAAAAATTGTAAGTACAATAATTAACTTAAAATATACTTTAAAGGCAGCTAAAAGCTGTTTTCCACAAAGTTACTTTTGGCAGGCTACTGCTTAAAGGTTGCTGGAAATGGATGGAATTAGATTAGTGTGTTGGTGATTTTGTGTTGTTTGGTTTGGACTATAGGGTCCAACAAAAGAAGTTGGGCTTCACTTTAAGTCAAGAATCAATAGTGACATAATCAGAAATGTAGGTTAAAATTGCGTACACGTATAACGAGAGTTATATTCTCTTTTATCTAATAATAGTTGATTACTTAAGAAATAATAAATAGGAATAATAAGAATGATAGAGTCCGGAGTTTAAAGGACAAAAAAAATAACCAAAAATTCTAAAAGAAAAACAAAAATAAGTTGAAAAACCAAAAAAACAACATTTAAACGATTCTACCAACAGGAAAGGTGCAGAAGAAGATGAATGAAGGTTTATATCTACCCCTAACTGGCACTATGAATCCAATCCCATCTACATAGATGTTCCTAGCCAGTACTGATTCGTATGAAATTAGCACGACCCGGCGATCAAATTCTTGATGGGAATCATCAACTTTATAATATTTTAATAACGGCTCACGCTTTTTTAATGATCTTTTTTATGGTTATGCCGGCGATAATAGGTGGATTTGGTAATTGATCTGTTCCAATTTTGATAGATGCGCCTGACAAGGCATATAGTGCGTTCTCGCTTTCAGGGGGAATTCAAGTAAAAATCTAGTACAAGGAGGAAGCGAAACCTACGTGCCTTCAAATATGTTATCCATTCTCTTTTATAGTCCACTAGTTCATGCTCAGTAGAGATCCAACTAATAATTACATGTAATTTGATTTTTAATTTACTTTACTAGCTAATTAATTAAAACATTTGCTCTTTCATTTCTTGACGGGCACGATAACAAATAAAAGATTTTGGTAATAATGTAGTTGTTGTAATATTATATTTAGTGGTAATAATAAATATGATGCATTATGTAAATGTCGCTAAAGATTTTAGCGACTCTAAATGCAATATCATTAACTCAATTGTCGATAAATCTTTTTGCAGCAATATTTCTCTATATCATTAACTAGAAATCTCGAACTAGGTCTTGAATATGAAAAAAATCATGTTTAAAATCCTTTTCACAATGCGCGAATACAAATTAGTCAAACTTAATGCAGATATTAAACATCGGATAAGAAACTAAAGCCAAAAAAAAGAAGTGTTTATCTCATTTACCTAATATTATGATTATGTATGTTGCAAGTATTCAATCACGTAACATAGTTAGATGCTAGAGAAATAGACCTTTGAAAGTAACTCCACATAATTTTGTAAGAAATATTATAAATCCACCTATGTTAGTCACATTTTTTACAGAAAATAACAAAAATGGTGTTGATATGGTTGAGCGTTGATTCAAAATAGTCTTTAGTATAATGGACAACTATTATTGGACGGAGAGTGTAATGCATTAATCTCCCTTTTAATTATTAGTTAAATGACCATAGTTTAAAGATTATTTTTGAGCATATTGAAAATTTAAGAGAGATCATTAGATCGTACTCTTACAAATATTAGATGACAATTTAAAGTTATGCCTATTCTTCAACTTTTTGACGACATGAACAAAATCAAATTTTCTATGCACGAGTGAATATAACTCCTTATTTTAACATAGTTAAAGAGGATAATTTTCAAGAACTATATTTGTAGAATCATAATAACATCAATATATGTGTAATCCCATAAGAAAAGATATTTGCGTAAATCAAACCTTTTGTTTTCCTCATCACAGAGTATCTTAACTAGAGGTAGAGGTGGAGTAGAAGATACAAATGGATAGAACGAAATAATAACTTATTTCGTAATAGTAACAATATTTCAATTTATAGAACATCAATAAACTCGAATAGTTAGACAAATCACACATATAAATTTATGTCCAAATAAATAGTTTGAAATTGTACATATATACAACTGGTGAGATTTAAAATAGACGCTTTGAATATATTCATACGTCTAACTAAGCACAAATCAAAATAAGTATAAGAGTCTCTCGGGTTATTCATATAAAAGCTACCCGACACTCAAAATGAAAGGATAATATTGTCATTTAATTTTTTTCATACTATTTCTATAGCGACAAACAGAAAAATAAAATAAAAAAAATTAATGGAGAACCATGCTGAAGTAGGACGCCAGCTGGAGCCATGGGGAGAACTCGCCGGAAAAGTGGTGATGGTCACCGGAGCTTCGTCGGGAATCGGCCGAGAATTCTGCCTCGATTTATCAAAAGCTGGTTGTAGAATCATCGCCGCCGCTCGCCGTATCGATCGATTGAAATCTCTATGCGATGAGATCAACGGAATCAGCTCGAATTCCTCGAACGAATCGACAATTTCAAGTCAGGAGCTTCGAGCCGTAGCGATTGATCTCGACGTTAGCGCGAACGGTGCTTCCATTGAAGCCGCCGTACAGAAAGCTTGGAACGCCTTTGGACGTATCGATGTTTTGGTGAATAACGCTGGAATTCGAGGTGAGATTGATAAATTGACGAATTTTTCTTCTGTATTTTTTATTGCACGATATTCGAGGTGATTTTGAGAATTTTTTCGAATTTGATTGTGTTGTTTTGAATTTCAGATGCATAAATGTTAAACAATGAATATGGCAATTGAGTAGTTAATTGTTCAAAAGTTTTATGTTGAAGTTGAACTGTTGATCAACATTAGAAAGATTATTTATACTGTAAAAGTTCAATTCTTTGCACAAATTTTAGTTAAATTAAAAGGCCATTTGTTGAAGGAATAGTTTGTGGAAGAAGAGGAGATGTGTCGATGTTCCAGTACCGTAGTGTGAGAGGTTGGCGATGCGCGGGTTGAAGGAGAGCTGGAGTTAGGTGGAAGAAGTATTGGGGAGAGTTGATTTGACAGGATATGGTGCGTTTTAGCTTAGTGAGGACATGATATTAGATAGGAGAACGTGGAGGTTGTGAATTAGGGTAACAAGTTAGGTAGTCGAACCGTATGTGGAAAAAGAAAAGTGATATAGTTAGGTACTTATGTGAAAGATGATGTACCTCACATTCTAATGTGTACATAAACTTTATCCATGATTAATATTTTTAGTTGCTATCAACCTTAATTAATGAGTTAATGAATAGCTATTTTGGGCAGATATCAGAAATTTCTTCCTCCAAGCTTGTCAATGGAAGGTGTTACTGTTTTTGATGACTTCCAAATGCTGCTTTTGGTGCACGTGTAAAGTTTTGAAAATGTCCAGCTGACTTCCAGAAGAGAATTTTTTTTTTTGGGTTGTTATGGGTGGGGGGGCGGTTTGTGATGGTTCATAGCAGGGGAGGAGACAGATAGGGCGAATCAGCAGAAAATTAAGTTGTTTAGGACTTCTATAGCATCATCCTTGCCCATGGAGGCTGGAGCTTATCTCCTTTCTTACCTTTTAGTAATTGGTTGTGTGACGACTAATCTGTCATTTGTTTCTTATAGGCAGTGTGCACTCTCCACTGAATTTGTCAGAGGAGGAATGGGAGAAGATCTACAATACGAACCTAAGAGGGGCATGGTTGGTGACCAAATATGTTTGTATACATATGCGCGCTGCTAACCAAGGAGGATCTGTTATTAATATCTCTTCTACCGCTGGTCTTAATCGTGGGAAATTACCAGGCAGTCTTGCTTATGCTTCTTCAAAGGATGCTCTTAACAGCATAACAAAGGTAGTGTCTTGGTTATTCTATACTATGTGATCCTCTGGGATTTAAAAATTTAAGCTTGCTTCATCGAAATTGCATGAAATTATATGAAGATAGGCATACATGACTTTTCTAAGTTAATCAGTCTCTTTTGTCCTCTTGAAGCACCATAATCCATACTTGATATGTCATGTTTCTGACTTTGGTAGCTCGAACAAAGATGGAGGAAAGGAAGATAAATTCATATACAACCTTAAGAGAATGCATTTAAATGCCCTGGAAACATATGAATATACATTCACATATTTGATTTACAAAATGGTCCGACATATTGAGATTATATATGGTGCAGTAGTTCTAAGGAAGACTGGCTCTAGGATAGTTGCCACACAACTCTCGTGGAGGTATTAAGCTCATCAATGAGAAATCTACGCAGATAGCATTCTACTAGTTCTCTCCCAAAAGAATCACCGCACTTTAGTCTTCTGGGTGTGATTCTTTTATAGGAGACTTTGTAGCTTATGCTTCATAGATATCTTACACTTAATGGTTCTTAGTGGTTGACAACATAAGCAAGATGGTGTACTACCTTCCCCCAAAGTGTACTCTAAAGTCCTTCTCAGTAGGTCTCATCCCTTTCAACTTTTCTTTCTGAAAACTCCGTGAAAGCCAACGTCACTAATAATACTTTACAACCTCATAAATCATTGTATTCTTCAAATGTAACAGGTGATGGCCATCGAATTGGGACCATACAAGATCAGAGTGAACTCAGTATCACCAGGAGTTTTCAAATCTGAGATAACAGAGCGCCTCATACAAAAGGACTGGTTTAAAAATGTTGCATTGAAAACCATTCCCTTGAGAACGCATGGAACATCAAATCCCGCTTTGACTTCAATAGTACGTTATTTAATCCATGATTCCTCAGAATATGTTTCAGGCAACATTTTCATAGTAGATGCTGGAGCTACTTTACCAGGTGTCCCAATTTTCTCATCCCTCTAGTCATAAATTTGTTCAGTTTGTTTGCTTTAGATATGTCAGGTGCCTTGTTCCGCTAGACGTTACTCAGTCATGTTAGAGGCTTCATAGACATGATCTGATCCGCAGCAAGAGACGTGTTCTTGTTGATAGGCTGCAAATTGACTTCATCCCTGTAACTCAAACTTGTGCGAGTTAATATCTCAAAAGATCACTCAATTTTAAGAATTTATCTAGCAAAGTCATTAAACTTTATTTTGTATCAATAAAATCATTCAATCAAATTTATTATTAAAAAAAATATTGACATAGCAAAATAAATTATTATTTTTATGTCATACCCACAAATAAATAAAAATTTTAAAAAAAGTTCGGACAAACTTAATCACGGAAACAAATATTTTTTTATGATATTATTGTATAATTTATGTCATGATTTAATAAATAAATGAATAATTTTTCTTAGTGAAACATATTTTGGACTTTTGGTATTACTGTAATACCATAATATTTAGTTTGCCTCCTAAATAAAAAATGAGTACCAAGTATTTAAGCAAAATTAAATCGAAAACAGGAAGAAAAACAATAAACAAATATCAAAAATAGAACAAGTATTTATTAATTAATAAGTTCTTCGGCGTGTAATCTATTTAGATGTTTCTTGCTAAAAATAGTTGGTAAAGATCTTACTTTTCCTTTGTAACTCCACAAGTTTGCTAACGTTGACAAAGATTTGTTCAAGTTTGAAAAAAATAGTTTTTCAAATTGTTGATAAACAAGTTTTGAAATTTAAAATTGTGTTTGTATATACATTTTAATTGATTTTTTGAAGAAAAAAAAATTGTGAGGGGAAGTGAAAAGTCCTTAATGAGATTTCTTTAATTTTATTTAATTGTGGAATTTATATTTACATGATATAAAAATAATAATTTGTTTTGTCATGCCAATACTTTTTTATTGATAAATTTGATTGAGTTATTTTATTGATAGAAAGGTCTAAATTTAGTGATTTTAATGATACAAAATAAAGTTCAATAACTTTGTTAGATAAATTCTCAAAGTTGAGTGACCTTTTGAGATATTAACTCGAATATACTTAGTTACTTCTATGTTTACGCCATCTCAATGAATATACCATATGTTTCGAAATATTACAATTAATTTGAAACGAAGGAAGAAAGGAAATATGAGGAACATGCAAGTTAAATGACATTTTACACTTTGGAAACGTACATTATTTTTGTTATAAATAAATAAATAAAAGATGATATTCACACAACCTTATTCCTATCTTATTAAATATAAGAAGGTTATTTGCGAAATAAATTTTGAATACACACTCAAAAAAATAATTATATGCAATATATAGAGTAAATATCATGAGATTATTCTTTTTCATATTTATACTACCTTTTTTATAAAATAAATCACTCATATAGTCACATTCACCCTTTTTTTTTCTTTCAATAAATAAATAATTTGGAGGACAAGAAGATGAAATGAGGAAGGGAAGTACAAGATAATGAATCGAACTGTCACTAACAACAAGATGAAAATCTAGTCAATCAACTATGTTATTTAGATTCTTCACTCGTTAATAAAGTAATTTTAATTTTTTATGTTATGCTTTATTATATTTCTTGTCGTTGTTCAAATTTATTAAATTAAATTTTACGTATATAATAGTAACTGATTATTTTATATCAAAGTTTGGAGTGTGGTGGGTGGTTGTTATGGAAATGAAAGTTGAAGGGAAAATAAAAGGAAAAGTAGGGGAAATTGGAAAGTGGAAGAAAAAAAAGTAAATGTAAAGAACAGAGAAAAGGGAGAAGCAGCTGTATGGAAATTGATTATTATTGTTTTATTTAAATCATACCGTATCATTAGTATATTATTTTAAATTTTAGTACTTCCCCATTTTACAAATATTATAAAATTAAAAAATATTTTTTTGTAATTTAAAATTGCAAAATTCATAAATCTTCTTTATTTACTTAAATTTTATTCACAATTAAAATCAGGTAAATAAATTAAAACGAAGAAAATATTTTTATTAAAAATAATTGCCCCCTCCGTTCCTTTTTAGTTGTCATAGTTTCTTTCTTGAGAGTCAAACGATATAAATTTTAACTAACGTTTTAAAATGTAATTTTTCATCATATTGATATGAAAAAATTTGTAAATTATATTACTTTTCGTATAGATTTTAAATATTTATTTTAAAATATCGAATTAATGTAATCTAATTTAGCTTTGAAAATTAGTCAAACTGACTCTAAAAAAAAACATAATATAACAATTAAAAAGGAACAGAAGAAATATATTTAACACGGGTTGACAACATTAGTTATATTATTATTAGTCAAACCGACTCTCGAAAAAACATAATATAACAATTAAAAAGGAACCGAAGAAATATATTTAACACATACTTGACGGTTGACCACATTAGTTATATTATTATTAGTCAAAGCATGGACGACATAATTAATTATTTAGTCAAGTCTAGGTCGTTAAATGAGAAAACCGGAAATCAAGAGGCAATTTCAAATGTCCGAATATATGTCAATTCATAAAATAAATAAATATAAAATGCATATATTTTATATATAATTTTTAATATTTAACTATAATTAAGTATAATATATAATAGTATTTTTAAGTTAATCTATCAATTCTTAATATTAACTACTTTGTCTAATCAGATACTCTCTCCATTCAGGTTTATTTATCTGAATATGTTAAAAATGACAAGTAATAGAGTTGAACCAATCTCAGTGGTTTGGTTATCATGTTGTGATGGACAAGAATATTTCACGTACAAAATATATTTTGGGATTAATTAGTTTCCGTAAATAAATACAGAATAAAATAGTTCTTCGTTTTTATTTTGGATTTTTATGCTTATTCCTCGTACCAAACGACGTGAAGGGTAGTATTGTCATTTAATTTTCTAACAACTAAATTCAATGTACCATTCATTCTCTCTATATATTAAGTAGCAACTCCACTACTCATTACTTCCATAGCAACAAACAAAAAAAAAAGGAAAAAATGGAGAAGCATGCTAAATCCGTGCGCCAGCTGGAGCCATGGGGAGAACTCGCCGGAAAAGTGGTGATGGTTACCGGAGCATCATCGGGAATCGGTCGAGATTTCTGCTCCGATTTATCAAAAGCTGGTTGTAGAATCATAGCTGCCGCTCGTCGAATCGATCGATTGCAATCTCTATGTGATGAAATCAACTCGAACGGATCGACGAATTCGAGTCAGGATTTACGTGCCGTAGCAATTGAGCTTGACGTTAGCGCGAATGGTTCTGCCATTGAAGCCGCCGTACAGAAAGCTTGGGATGCATTTGGACGTATCGACGGTTTGGTTAATAACGCCGGTGTTCGAGGTGAGATTGGTTGATAAATTGTCGAATTGAATTCAGTATTTTAGCGTATCCAAGTATTAGGGATAGTTTAGGAACCAGAAACAACTGATTACTATCCATGTGAATTGACTAATAGTGAATATGAAACTCGCAAAAAAGTGACCGTTGAACGATTTTTTTTAACAATACAATAAAATTTCAACTTTTTGTATAAATTTTAGTTGAATTTTGAAAGGTCATTATCAGGGAGTTATATCTACAAATTTAGGATATTTTTTCTGTGAAAGAATAGTTTGTGGAAGAATAATTTCCATTTGAAAATTGAAATCATATCTTAAAGAGGTCATTATCAAGGAGTTATATCTACATAAACTTTTTGAAAAAGAAAACGATTTGCAAAATATTTTAAAATGGGTTAGAGATTAGACACTATCGAGCAAAAGATAATATATATATAAAATAAGCCAATTTGTATCTTTTGGTGGATATTACTATTAGTAAAAAGTTTTATACCTAACATTCCAATGTGTATGTGAACTTTCTCCATGATTAATATTTCGAGTTGCTATCAGCCTTAATTAATAAGCGGTTGTTTTTGTTAGCTGGTTAGAGTTATGAGATTTGTTACGTTTTAGTATTTGGGTAACGTCTAATCTATTCGTTTTATCTTATAGGCAGTGTGCATTCTCCACTGGATTTGTCTGAGGAGGAATGGGAAAAGATCTACAAAACGAACTTAAGAGGGGCATGGTTGGTGACCAAATATGTTTGTATGCATATGCGCGCTGCTAATCAAGGAGGATCTGTTATCAATATCTCTTCTATCGCTGGTCTTAATCGTGGACAATTACCAGGTGGTCTTGCTTATGCGTCTTCAAAGGAAGCTCTCAACAGCATTACAAAGGTAGTGTCTTGTTTTTCTTATACAATGTGGTTTGTATATACATTTAAATGCTCTGGAAACATACGTATATATAGTAGTGTAGCATTAACGAAGAGTGAGTAGTCTAAGATAGTTGCCACATAACGCTCTTGTGAACTATGATCGAGCCAGAAATGTGGAGGCATTAAGCTCGTCAATGAGAAATCTAAACTTTCAATTGTCTCACATGAAAGTTTTTACTACCTTGTTAAACTTTATATATGTGATGCCTCGCGCATTTCAGTCATTTGGCTGTGATTCTTTTGTAGTTGTTTATAGCTTATGCTTCATAGATATTACTTGTGGCATTGTCCAAGATGTTCTACCTTCGGAATCTACTCTGAACTGTGTCCTCTGTATTGTTTTCTTTTCGTTCTGATTTACAACCTGATCAATCGTTGTATTCTTCAAACGTAACAGGTGTTGGCCCTCGAATTGGGACCATACAAGATCAGAGTGAACTCAATATCACCAGGACTTTTCAAATCTGAGATAACAGAGGGTCTCATACAAAAAGACTGGCTTCAAAACATTGAACTGAGAACTATTCCGTTGAGAACACATGGAACATCAAACCCGGCTTTAACTTCAGTAGTACGTTATCTGATCCACGATTCCTCGGAATATGTTTCAGGTAACATGTTCATAGTAGATGCAGGAGCTACTTTACCCGGTGTCCCCATTTTCTCATCCCTCTAGTTATAGAGGAAAACAAAAGGATGCATATGTTAGGGAAAGAACAGAGGCTTGACTTTGCTAGCCTAAAGAAATTTTATGTTTTTGTTTGATATATTTATGGTAAAGTTTGTGCATGGAATTGTTTTTTTTTTTTTGTATAGCTCCACCATTAATTGAACTCCTATGTTATTGTTTTTATAAGGTTTATGTGTTACTGAGACTTCTTTCTTCTGCTAAACGGCTTTAATAGTGGATGGCGGTGTTAGAGATGACGTACTTTTATTTACTTAATTATGTTTAATACGTGTTCTTACTTCAATCTTCGACTTACCTCTCCAAGGTAGTTCATCCAGCCTTTCCCAATCTATACAAGAAGAGTGGAAGATAATGAAAGGGAGATATAATCTTAAATAAATATGACTTTCCATTTAGCATATCAGTCAAGTCGAGTCGAATCGATTTGTTGTTATCTATAGATAAAGCAAGAGATAACTTATGACGCATTCGATCCCGATATTTCAAAAAATACTTCTTGGAGAACTAAAATAAATAAATAAGTATTTCTAAAACTTTTGTGGGTTAACAAATACTAATACAAGAAAGAGGGTAAACTTTTTATACATTCAAAAGTTCAGAGGGAACTTTACTTTTCCACTACATATATGTAAAAATACATATAAAAAAATGCGATTGATTCATAAAATTAATCTATCTGTGTCACATAAAATGAGCATGTATTATTTAATTTGGAAAACTACATAGAAAGTATTGTAAATCTCAATAATTAACAACATTTGATTGACTCTTAAAATTCTATTTGTGCTACATACATTGGGATAAAAGAAGTAACATATATTATTAAAAATTTACGTAAAAAGTACTATAAATTACAATAATCATTTGTATATATTTTCTCTTAATTTAATAAAAATCCTGACCCATGGAGTCTTTGATTTTTTTTTTAAAATAAAAAATTACAATAATCAAAAGAAGTAACATGTAGTATTTAATTTGGAAACTACGTAGAAAGTATTGTAAATCTCAATAATTAACAACATTTGATTGACTTTTGAGATTCTATTTGTGCTACATACATTGGGATAAGAGAAATAACATATATTATTAAAAATTTACGTAAAAAGTACTATAAATTACAATAATCAAAAGAAGTAACATGTAATATTTAATTTGGAAACTACGTAGAAAGTATTGTAAATCTAAATAATTAACAACATTTGATTGACTCTTGAAATTCTATCTGTGCTACTTACATTGGGACAAGATAAGTAATATATATTATTTAAAAATTACGTAAAAATACTACAAATTATAATAATTAACAACTTAAAATATTTAAAAATCATATTAAAATTTAATTGACTATCTAAATTCTATCTATGTCACATAAAGTGAGACAAAAAAATAACAGATATTAGGCCCGTGCTAGCACGGGCACTTGTGTCTAGCATAAGTTATAAATGAAGACATAAGGGGCTGATTTCGATACAATTGTTCTTAGAATACGAAGAAATGTTCAGTTTTCAAACTTGAAGGACCAAAACAACATTTTTATTTAATTTATGTTTCTCCCACATCGGTCACGTACAAACCTTTACAGCACTACAAGGACTCTAGCGAAGCAGTGATGTTCGTCCCTTTGGGGACATCCGATAAAATTGGAACGATACAGAGAAGATTAGCATGGCCCCTGCGCAAGGATGACACGCACAAATCGAGAAATGGTCCAAATTTTTTTTGTCCCCAAATGGGTTCTTTTTTTGTTGTTGATACTTGTATTTCACTATTTCTATAATTCTAGTGTAATTGCTTGTATTTAGATTCAATCTACTTGTATTTAACCACTTTTTATGCAATGGATTTTCTCCGCCTTTTTATATATTTTAAGTCTCGACTATAATTCAGAGGGAATAAAATTGATTTATGGATATGAAATTAAATATGCAGTATTTAGAGACAATTGTACTCGATAAATTCAGTTATCATAGGGAGCAAGTTCCGTCATTTCCACCACTTCTGACTTAATAGTTAGGTCTGAATTCTCCAATAGAGCTCAGAATGAAATTGGTTCTTGAGTCAATCTTTCCGGTCTTTTGGCACATTCCATTGTGATTTTTTTCTCTACATTGAAGACTTCGGAATGTCTATATTGCCTTTCAATTTTGACATGAAAATCACTTTGTACTATAAACATATTCATCCATGTCCAGTCCGAGGACATGTAGAATGAAAATATACACCTCTAGATGATCGAAGAACCAAAAGAAAATATATTCTAGTATAATATGAACTTCTCTCCGAGTTGACATACAATGTTAATCATACATAATAAAATTTTAGAATATTATAGAATTTTAGCAATAGTATAATGTAAAGATGAAGGACACTAGTAAATTAAATTTTGCTTTTTATCTACTGCAACATGTTGTATGACCTCAAGACAATATATTGCAACATAATATTTTTGTCAGCTCTTTGGGGTTATAAATTTCACGAGGCATTTACATGTTCCTCAAACATGTCTCACAACTGCTACAAATATTTGTTTCCTGACAAAGCATACAAGTATGCTCGTACATAAGGGTGTGACATAGTGATTAATAAATTAGGATCGAGAACTATGAGGTTTTGATCTAAAGCTCAATAGAAGCAAAATACTAGGTTATATCTTTCTATCTATCCAAGTCTTGGCAAACAAAGCTATGAATTGGCTCGTACGTTATAATTATTATAATAGAAAAAAAAGAAAATATATCATCGAACTTTAAGAAAATATTTATTTATGTATGTTATCCGTTACAAGTTTGGTTCATCTATGTCATTTTCAGTGAACAAATAATGATATGAATAAGTCTTTTTTCAAAGAAAAATGACCTGAATGAGTCAAACTTTTAATAGATGACGTACTTAAATATTTTCTGAAAGTTCGGTGATATATTTGAGTTAAAAAGTACAAAAGAGTCCTCTATTTTGGCTATCTTCTTCTGATTGTTCACAGTTTCTTCAGGACATTAATGACTGGCCATTTATTGCCTTCTCAGAGTACCCAGGGGAAATGTCAGTTCTTGGGAAATTTTTATTAATAGAATTTGAAGTTGCTCAAATTTTACTAGTATTCTCTCGTTATATTTCCTTTTTTTCTTTTGTTTTTTCGTTAAGTATTCGATATCTACGTTGAAGTCTGACTGAATTAAGATTGACGCTTGAAAATCCCATATTAAAGGTAAAATGCTCTCTGACCAAGGCAACTCAGTTTATATACCCTTTCAATCCATCTACAAAAGATATTTCTTTTTGTTTTGACAATTATTAATTACATTTTTTTACATGTCATGTTTAAGACCACAAACTTAAAAAACATTTTGACATATTTGATGTATTTTTAGTTTAAGACTATGAGATTTAAAATCTTATTTATTTTCTTAAACTTCACGTAAAATCAAACTTCTAGAAATAAATTGAAACTCAAAATAGTATCATCTACGAACCTTTCATAAACTATACAATGTGCGTGTCGATGACAAAGTGTCTGAGATTTGAATTTGAAATGACTTCAAATTGAATTTCAAACCCTCCTAAACCAATGAGTCAACATCGAATCATGTGTGAGGAAATTCAAAATCTATATATACAAGTAAAAAAATAAAAAAGTTACGTACCTTATATATGTGTCGATAAACCCTTCTAGAAATATATTTTTTTAATGAGAATATTGAATGAACACCCTCTCGACCAGTGGCGTAGCTACATGGTGGTCAGGGTGTCCAATTGGACACCCTTCGTCGAAATAAAATACCGTATATACAAATAAAATGATACACAAAATGATTAAATAACATATTTTGGACATCCTTAATTCAACAAGCTATTGTAGCCTAGTTGTTTAGATGATTGAAATGAGATAGTGCTCGCGTGTTCAAATCTCACTTATTCTATTTTTCAAAAAAAACTTTTATTATGTTATTTCTGAACACTATTTATGAAATTTTTGGCTCTACCACGGCTCTCTGGACCCCTAGATCCACCCCTCGTGTTTTATATGGAGTTTAAGAATTGTCTTTCTCTCACAACATGTTAAATTAAAGTGGTGGGAATCAGAGCCATGAAGGCAAGGGTATATAATATATAGTAGTAGAAGAAAAGGATGTGACAAGTGCATAAAACCAAAAGCAAATTGAGTAGAAAACAACTACTCTTAAGAGGAGTGCTATAAAGGAAAAGGATATCAATATTTTTCATTTTATTTTGGTATATATATATATTTCCTCTTGATCTTTTTTTTTTTGTGAAAATGAAAAAAAGACTCATTATCTCATTTGTTGTAGACCTATGTACAACCTTATAGCTAGGTTGTATGTGATGCTTTACTAAATGGGGAAGTAAATTAAATCATTTGTATATTTCGAGCGTTGTGGTGCGATGATTAGAATTATATGAGTCAAGAATATGAAGAAAAGTTCTAGTAAAAGTGTTTTCCCACCTTCAATAGATTCTTATATAAGGAATTTAAATTAATTGAGATTTCAATGCAAGTATATCGACACCAAATAAGAAAAAAAAAAAAAATTTAATAAAGGAATTTTGAATTCGTGATATGCGTCTAATCCATTGGTCACATTTTGTTTTTATTACTAGACCCTAACCTATAAGAAAAAATTGTCAAAATTAATATACCTTGTCCAACTTTCTATATATAAACACTCGATTATTAACATTTTATGTCATATCATTGACTCTCTTTTTTATTTTTCTTATTCTTTTGGTATTTGTCCCCAAGGTATATATGTTTGTGAAATTTCTTGAAATGTTTTGGCAGATTGATCTTTGATATTTTTTTTTTTATATATATATATAATAACATCAAATACAAAGCTAAAGAGTTCAAGTTCGAGCTCTTAATATGAAATCATCTTTAAAGGAGAATGTTCTTTACCTCCCAATATGAGAGTTTAATCTGACGTGAATTAAGATGTAGTTGAAATTGTTCATGTGATCTTTTTGAATCTCCATTAATTCAGTCTCTCTTAAAAAAATGGTTTGGGTTTTAGTTATTATTATTTCCCTATATAGATACATGTTAGTTTTGGTGATGAGGGAATAAAATTAGGGTTTGCGTATATTTTATTCTTCCCGAATTTTACTTAGATGAATATTGAGTTGGAATATATATGTGTTGTCACATATTTTGGGTGACAATTTGCTTTTTTTTTTTTTTTTTTTTTACTTTTTACTTTTTATGGTACATAAATATAATAGAAGTACTATTGGGTAGACAAGTATAACTTCATGGTGAGATCAGCATGATATTATAAGTTGGTCAAATATTGTTGAATAATCATTATATTTGGGACACATCTAGCATTTTGACATATAACAGCAAAAAATGTTTAATAATGATATCATCCTCCTCCACCTAATTAGTTTTCTTTTTTAGTAGCAACAAACATGCATATGTTTCTTTCTAGTACACAATTAATCAATTTGATAGAGCACCACACAAATCATCTTCAATAGTACATGCATTTCCTACTTGCTTTTTTTCACATGGTAAAATTAGGACAAGAGAGTTATTTTTGATAAATTCTCGAGTTGAGAAAAATATAATTAAAGTAAGAAGACGAGAAACGATCTTTAGCAATAATTAATGATAATAGTTTAATTATTATTAAATATTTTTTTTTATCGGTAATTACTAGTGACAATTACATTTTAGCATTATTTATAAATGTTTCTGAAGTCTATAACAACATTGGATATAATGAAAATTAACTAATGTTGGTAAGACTTTAACACTCTTTGTTAATATGCATATATATTCTGTTGTAGTGAGAGGACCTCTGATTTTCCCACATAAAAATACGATAACACTCAACTACCTACTATCTTTCTATGCAAATTCTTGACCTTCATATTCATGTTCATGTCCTTAATAAGCTAAAGATATGTCATATGATATTCAATCACCTCCGTCCAATTTTATTTTGACCCACTTCTGCTGCTATCAGAATATGTTATAATCGACCTCTCACACCTCACCTCCTTATGTTAAGACTTTGATGATTTAGCATTATGCAATATCTCTTCTTTAGAAGTTCATGTATATCAAGTTAGCAACTTAATAATACTTTCCCTCATAAATTATTTTTTAATTTCAATTTTTTAACTTATAGAAAAAGAGGGTGTAAAAGAGCAATAAATGAAATGACAGCTTAGCTGTTCCTAAAGCTAGAGGAAAAAATAAATAAAAAAAGTCATCATGACAAAAATTTATTTTTTAAAAAGAAAATCAATCTAAATTATGAACAGAATTATAAATAGTATGGTCTTTGTACCTATTTAAATTTGAACCACTCAATTTGGTGAAAGGACTTAAATTTCTAATAATGTGTTACCAAGAGCAATAAATGCTCATATTTGTCTTACACTTTGCAGAAGAAATTAAATACTACAACCATTCACATGTTTGCAGTACAAAAAATATTTTAACTTTTGGGGAATTTCATTTTTAAACCTATCCATAGCTCCAAATAATAGTGTGTTAATTAGGGTATGATTTGAAATTTTAACGTTCATGAGTTCTGAATTTTAGAATTTATGCGTATTAACTGTTAAGTAGATTTTTAAGAAAAATACAAATAACTTTAAAGTTCTAGCTCGTGTTCATAATTAAGATTATCAAATATTTTTTTTAAGATATACAAAAAATATTTGAAGCGATCGTAAAATGGAGCACAAAGTGTATAATAATAATAATAATAATAATAATAATAATAATAATAATAATAATAAGAGTTAATAGTAATATAATTGAACTATCGCATCATACCGTAATTCATTATTCTATTTACCTATTTAAATTATTATTTAGCCGTGAGATTCATACTTTAACTATCACTCCTTTGATATGAAAACACACTTCATGCTGAGTTGACTTACACATACTTGTTATTGATTAGAAATAAATATTTAATCAACTCAACTTCATACAAGAGAGTGATAGTTTAGTTTAATTTTTATAAAAATATATGAAACTCATAAAAAAGATACTCTATATACTACTACTTTATATTTATTTATTTTAACAACAAAAAAGGAATAATAAATAGCATAGTAGTTAGAGCCAAACGGTAAAACAGTGCCTGTCTCTTTCATTTATTATTATGTAAATGCCAAATATATAATTTACCTTTAAAATGATTTTTTTTTCCTACAAAAAGGCAAAAAATAATAATTAAAAAATTGCAGAAAATTTATTAGCTTCACTGATTTTTAGCCGAAAGTGAACCCCACCAATTTTATTGGGTGGTGGGGTCAAATAACTAAGTATTGAAATTGTTACAGAAATTCATGTTTCTGCATAAAAGCCCTTGTTTTCATCTTACCAATTATATTTTATAATTAAAAAATAAAATACAACTTTTACTTTTTATTTTTTTATTATGTTTTTAAGGGCTAAATTAGAAAGAGAAACGAAGGTTCAAAATTTAAAACTTTATGATTCTGAATTTTAGAACAATAACTTCAAGTGTTAGTAAATAGTTTATGATTTTGAATTTGATGTGCAAATAAGATCGTAGTTTAATTTATATACACTATAATGTAAAAAAAATCATATTATCCATAATAATAAATGAAGATTGTAATTTGAATTAACAGTGCACATTTCAATTAATTCAAGATCAAATATGCCTATCTTGTCAAATATCATAAAATGATATTAACCTAAAGTAAAATCTATAAGGTTTAAATAACGGTTAGATTATTGTAAAGAACCTTTCCAACAAACAAAATAATAATAATAATAATAAAGCAAAAAAATAGTATAGTTGATGGGATCGTATATTGCCATGCACACGTATTTTGTATAATTAATGTTTTACTATGATAATTATTATACTAATTGATGTTATTTAAGTACTTTTTTCAAGTATTATGATCCTTTACATAAAATAAAACTATAGAATAGTACTAGTAAGTTGATTATTCTTGTTTAAAATTATACCCCACATTATAGAATAATTGTTCACCAACGAGATAGATATCTTTTGGAAGTATATGGATCTATATCTTTTTTTGTTTTTTTAGTACTAAATTTAGAAAAATGAATAAATTATATATAATAAACTTACAAAAAATTTGGAAAAAAATATTCTTCAAACCTTAAATATTTTTTCATAAGCTGAGGATCTATCGAATATAATATATTTATCTCTTCAAATAAGAGTAAAATTTGTGTAAGCACTATTCTCTCGAACCTCATGACTCGTAGGATTACACTGAATCGAAAAAAGAGAAAGAAATAGAAAACACTAAATAACACATGAAAAAGGGGTAGAAGAAAACTACTCCATAATTTAGCTACTCTACCAACAATTTTAATTATAAATTTCATTACATCAATTTATTATTATCAAACAAACAAAATAAATAAATAATTTGCTCAAAACAAAATCTCATTATCATGAGAGGGTGCAACAATTCTCATCTCATATACACAATAATATCAAGATTTTTCAACAATATTCATATACAAAAATTCAAGATTTCTTGAAAACATTCCCTCCTTCAAAAGACCATATAATAAAAATAAAACATAATATAAAAAATAAAATAAAAAGTTGAAGATCAAATAAAACTCATATTTTTTTTTCCTACAATTACTTACTTATTTGTTGTGTAGAGGATTTGGACCAGTACGAACTTTTCTTTTATCATCACCAAAAATCTCATCCATATTTGGAATATTATTAATTCCTCTTGAGAAGAAGCTTCCTTTGTTGTGAGATTTAACATAACCTCTCTTATTTATAGAATAATCACCTTTAAATCTATAAAATTTTCCAATATTTGCACCACAAAATGGAACTTTGTAATGCAAAACTCCCATAAGAAGTAGACATAAAAATGACAAAATAGTTAACATTTTCTTGCTAGTCATGGCTCATGGGGTTTTCAAGATAATATGAAAAAATGAAGTTTAAGGGTTGAACTAAATATAATAATAGAAGAAAGAAAGAAAAAAAAATAAAAAAAAAGTTTTTTTGTTTTGTTTTTTGGTTTTCGGATGCCTAGGAGTTTGGAGTAGTGGTGTATTAAGTCAAATGCATAAATTTTGCTGCCTTTTGTAATAATATTTGTAATATGCAAAATCTTGGTTTTTGTGAAGTTTTTTTTAAGAAGGAGAGATGGAGAAGTGGTATGAACTTTTTTTCACTTGAGCCAAATTTTGCTCTCACTAAACATGGCCAACACAAAGGAAAGGAAAAGAAAAACCCCTTTTAGGTGTTTGATAGGTGGGGGGAAGAGGGGGTGGGTGGGACAAAAGAAGGTGAAAGATACTAATAAAAAAAATTGAGCTGACTTATTAGGGAAAAAAAGAAGAAGGGGGTCACTATGGTACTCACTTCTACTCTTTAAAAAATCTTTTATCAATCTTGGGTCATGTGAGAATAATCATTTTCTTGGTTTTTTATGTTTTTGTTTTGTTCTTTCTTTTTGTGTTCAAATTCTTTTTCTTTTGGTTGGGAAAATAGTGGTGTGATGCAGCGGATGAGGCTATTTTTAGATATGATTTTTTTTTGTTGATAAAGAACGTTTTTCTAAATAGAGTCTTACATGATGTAAATCTGAATTAGTCAGATTCTAATACGGATACTAAATGGAAAATTCATAAGGAAAGGTTATTGTCTAATGGTAAGTAGAATGTCTTTCATGCTTCAAAAGTCTCTACAATTCCATTAATATATATTTCAGAGAAAGTTAGTCTAGAATGGCTTTTACTTTTTGCTCAAATTCAACAAAGTTGCATAAAGGCAATTTTAGAAGTAACTTGGCATTTAAGCTTGGATGTTTACATCTTAAACAAAGATTGGTACTTTCTAATTTGAGTTTTCATGTTGTAAATTGCCATACAAATGGGGACTAAAATAGCCTTGACTTGGACGAGATAGAGATTTAAAATTCGGAGCAAATTCAAGATTTAAATTTTATGAGTTCTAATTTAATCTTTATATATATTTAATATTTGTAAAAGACATATATTTTAGGTCAAAACTATCGAATTCGGTTTAACCCTATATCAGAATAGGCTACCTCCACTCCTCATGTCTATTAAATCATACCTTTTTTTGTACAATTAAGGATTGTAACTATGTTGTACTTCTTATGTATTTTATAAAAATAAAGGTTATTATAAAGTATTTAAAAAATAGAAAGATGGAAAATAAGGGTTATTTTTGTCTTTTTAAGAGTTTTATCCCTCTAAAGCTAGCTAATCCCCACACAAAAATATAATTAGTAATGATTTAGATAGTTAACCATCTTCTAATTAATTGATTTTTAACTCTATGAAAGAATCTATCTCTATGCTTTTTAAGAGTTTGTTGTTTCTTCATATTGAACCAAAGTGGGTGCTAAACTATATAGTATAGTTGAGTGTGCATAATAATATAGTAGTTAATTAATAGTAAGCATAATATTGACTTTAATTTCTTGCCTTAAATCATTTCTCTAAATAAAAAAGAAAGCTTAAAGGGTAATCAATTAGTCAAAAATGATGATGGAAATAGTGTAAAAAACACAAAGTCATTGTAATAATTACATTAGTTGTCCATATTTCTAATCAGTTTGACATTTGCCTGCCTCCTTATTAGTTTATAATTATAAGTTATTTAAATATTAAAAAATAAATAATAAAGGTAAAATTAATATAAATAATAAATTCTCTTATTTTTTCAAATCAGAAAAATAAAAGTGATCAAATAAAAATGAACGAATTAAATACGACCTATATTTATTTAGATGCATGTATATCAAAAATTAAATATTCTCATCATTATAGAAGATTACACATTTAAACTGTCTAAATTGTTACCTTTCCACTTAATTATTTGCCAGCTGAAGAGCATTAATTAAGAATTAACCACCATCTCTCCTAGTTTAATTAATTGCTACTCATCTAATTAATCTGGCACTGTAATATTATTATCATTATTATTTACTTTTACTAGACAAAGTTAATTATTATTGCAAATGCCTACAACAGAGCCAAAATAAATAAATAAATAAAATATACAATTGATATTTTTTCTTTATTTTTCTTTTTTCCTCTTAGGTGTTGAGCATGGTTTATAAAGTTTGAGTTGATTGGACTTCATGATATTATTGTGTTGCAAGTCTAATTTATTAGGAGACCAACAAGGGTTGTGGTGCACTGGTGGGAGTGTTTCACCCTTAACCAGAGATCTCGGGTTCGAGCCCTGGATATGGAGAAAATCCTCTTGGGAGCCACCACCGAATGGGCCCTGCAGAGCGCGATCCGGATTTAGTCGGAGCACCAATATGGATTGCGAATATATATATATATATATACATGATCCCCTACTCAAAATTTTCATTACGTAACAACATAAAAAGAGTAAATTTTTGCGTTCCCGTTGGAATATCATCGGAAATATGAGATTTACGACAAAATGTTTCTGACAAGCCAATTTCTGATAAATATCGTTGAAAAATAGCATTTTTAGTATTTCAAAATTAGAAAGGAGAAGAAATGCCTAGGGTTGTAGAATATATATTTTTCCTCCAAATTGATCTAAATTATGAAGTTTTTTTTTTTATCCGATGTTCAACATTTATTGCCCCCGATTAATTCGAATTTATCGGGTCTATAAAACAAAAGAAAGCAATACTCCCTAATCTCTATTATAAGTTTTTTTCATACGCAAGATTTGAATCCAAAACTTCTGATTAAGTGCAGAGGAATCTTATTCATTCCACTGGAACCCTTGATTTTTAAATGATAGAAATTAGATATGCATTGATCATATCTTATATTTTTGAGAAAATAAAGTGTGTGTTTTCTTGGAAAAATAATAAAATTTTGATGTGTTAATATGGTTCATCATTTGCTAGAAGACTAAGGCAATTAAGTTTCTTGTTGTTTTTTTGTGGGTGGGCCAATAAGATAAGATGTAAAAACCAGAATGTATGTCGTGATTACTTTCTTAGTAGATATGATGTTGTCTCTTATTTATTTATTTTTTAACAAAAAAATTATGCTTTGTGATAAGAAATAACAGTACGTCGATACTTTTTTTAAAAAATAAATAATAATTTTGTAGTATTATTTTTGTATTACTTGATGTCCAAAAAAGTGGCCATAAATTTCCAAGACCAAATTAGTAGTACTCTATAAGAAACAAAATATTTTTTTGAAAAAAAACTTTGTTTTTATCTTTTTTTTTTCATTTTGATTGACAGCTTGATTTCATCAACCACTAGCTTTTAATAGTAATTTTTACTACAATGAAAGAATGAGGAAAAGTAATAGCTATAATGTCCATTTTTTATTTATATGAATCTAGGTTGATCCACATATGAGATCTGAATCTAATTTCTACAAAAAAAAATATGAAGTAGAAGAAGTTAATTCATTTTTGATGGACAAAGTGATTCGATACTCAAAAGAAGATAATAGATGCTGTGTGGAATAGTTCAATCTGTCAACTAATCCAGACTCCACAGTTATGATAAAATAGAAAGTGTAAAAGAAGATTATGAATATATAATCCATGCAAAATCATAAGTATAGACGATTGATGATTTTAGTAAGTCGGTTTTATTCTATAAGTTCATTAATTAAGTAATGTATTCATGTGATATAAATAATCATTTAACATGCAATCATGTACGTATTTTATTAAGTTAATAATTGTATATGGTGATATATTCATCTTTATTATGTACTTGAATGTATGAACTTAATCGCGGTCCAATCTCATGACATATATTATTCATTTCGTCATTATACAGATTCCATATATTCCTATGAGCTATGCAATTATCGAGTCTAAAAACACGTTTAAAATATAAATTTGTATTGTATCTTAAAGTTCTTCGCTTTTTTCTTTTTCCTTGCAATATGTGAGATTCACCTAAATTATCAATCTAAAATCTTATCAATTTTTTTCATTGACCCGTCCTTGTCAGCACGCATTTTGTTAGGCAACAACCCTTTCATATACTGCATAATGAGGATGTTAATTGAGAGAAGTTGAATAATCAAATCTCAATTCACATCTAAAAATTTTAAATTAAAATTAAAATACACTCTAATAAAAACGATTCCGCACCAAACATTAGAAACTTCTATTAATGCATAGAGTAAGAGGAAAGAAGGGAGAACTACGATAACACACGTACAAACACACTACACCTTATTTATTAAGTAAAAGACAAAAAAAAAAACCATATATATATATATATCTTGAGTTGATGAGATCTTAAGTAAAAATATCTAAATGCATGCAAAGGAACACAACTACATCATATATAATCACTTCTACCATCTAAAAATGCGGTGTCACGGATGAGATTGATATATTTTTAATCAAAGGTTTCAATTTTGGATTTTTGGGGATGGAAAGATTATTCCTGATGAAGAATTTTCTCCTCATATGAACCCTACACAGCGTCCGTAAATCTAAAATAATTAGACTTCGATATAAAATCTGAACATCAAATAATTACTTCCACACAATATATTTTTTTTTTTTTTTTTTTTATATAATGTGGGACTAAATGTCAATCACATTTCCAAAATGTTCACTTATTGTATCATCATTTACATGCATACATACATAAACGTATCATCTACCAAGCTTTCCCTCTAACCCTAAGTCTGACAGAGAAAAAAAATTCAATATATTAATGACTTTTCCAATAAAGAAAACAAATGTATGCGTGTGAGAGAGAAAAACTTTAAATCATTTTTACTTTGTTCTTTACTCTCAGTCTAAAAAACGTTTGTCATTTAATAAGTTGAGAGATTGTCTCGTAGCAACGATAAAATTGTTTGTAAAATTAAATTGTGTATAAAATGAGTTATTGATGTTTGCATCAGGCTAGATTATCTATATTACACCATTTTAGGGTGTGATTCTTTCATGAATCTTGTTTGAAGGCAAGACGTACGCTTTTTGCACCAGACTGTAACTTTTAAGTCTAAATTACATAATGACGTAAAAAATTATCACAATATCAACGTATATAACTTAAATTAAGTATTCCTTACTTATTAAGGCCCTGTCAATTATATAAAAGTACTAATACAAGATCTCTTGGTATTTATTTACTAAAAAGGAATTATTTTTTGATGTCTATAATAATAATAATAATAATACATGATATGTAGTGTGAGTGGCAACAGCTTTAATTGTGAATCTTAGCAAAAAAGATGGAATTCAGTGGGGAAGAAGATTGTCTTGATGAGTACAGGCTTCATGATGATCACAAAGAATACAAATATTGTTCAACAAGCAAAACCTTATAACTAGGATTTTCATTAACTCTTTTTTTGTGTTGTCTTTATTAAGTCCCACTTTTATTTTACCTTTCACTTTTTCCATTGTTTTCTTCTTCACATTGATTTGGTCAAACTTATGGGGATAACATCATTGGGACATCAACAACTAATATATATATATATATATATATATATATATATATATCAAAATTCAACGAAGATAAAAAATATTAGGTGATTCTTTTCATTTGTCCTAATTAGTCTTGATGGACACAATTACCTAGTACTTGTTGCTAGTAGGAGGTGGCCGGTATCCCGTGGAATTAGTCGAGGTGTGTGGAAGCTGTCCGGACACCATAACCTTTAATAAAAAATATCTCTCTATATATATATGTATGATTTTTAAAAATCATTTATATTGATTGCACATATCATTCTCTGCCGTTTAGAAGATGAAAGTAGCAAAAATAAGAATGTTTAGATATATGTATGGGCATACTTGGCGAGACATTAAGATAAGGAACGAATATATGAGGGATAAGGTGAGAGTCGACTCCGTGATGGACAAGTTATGAGAATCAAGGTTGAGATGATTCAGACATGTGAAAAAGAGAAACACAGATGACCTTGTGAATAGATGTAAGAAGATAGCGGTAAAAGATAATTAGATAGGACATTACACATCTTTAGCTCAGTGAAAACACCATCCTAGATATTGAAGATTAGGGTAGACAGTCGCTTTCTCCCTTCCTAGTGGTAGAGCACATGCATAATTCTTTTCAAGAGCAATTTTTTTTTTGTTTTATTACGTGTATTATTATTATTATTATTATTATTATTATTATTATTATTATTATTATTATTATTATTATTATTATTATCCTGCTAGTTTTTTTTTTTTGGTTTTCTACTCGGTGTTTGAAGTCCATATTAAAGCTTGTATTAAATTCAGACCGCACACTGCAAGGTTCATTCGGGGGTGGCGCTCCTAACAAGATTTTGCTAGGATTTTCTTATTCTTCTATGTTATCACTTACTGTTATTTTTTACTTTTAATTTTCGACTAATTTTATTGTCAATTCTATTTTTTCTTCACTGTTTTATCATGGTTTTCTATTCTTGTATTTCTTTCTAAATTATTCGATCAAAATAACTTTCTTGAAGCGAGAGTCTATTAAAAATAATATCTTAAAACCCACAAAGATCGATAAGGCTAAGATTTGTATATACCCACCCTTCCAGCTCCACTTATTAAATTATACAAAAAAATATGTTATTGTATATTAGTTGCACACCCTTATTAATGACCAATCATTTCTAATTAATTTTCTATAGAGCTTATTTGACTTAGTTTTTGTCAAGTGCATTGTATTCAATTTAGGTTACCTTCCTAATTTCCTTAAAACATATGATTTGGACTGAAGAATGGGAGATTAAAAAAAATATATCACGATAATTGAACAAATTAATTTAAAATAATGAACTCTATATGTCCCAATTTATATAAACAATCTTTTCATTTTGATTTATCCCTATATATATATGATACAATTAAGTTTTCATATTTCTCGTTAATTCAAATTTATTTTACTGTTCAAATTTTAAAGTACTTTTTTTTTTTAAGAAAAAAAAAAAACTAGAATGACTCTGCAATCACTATTTTAATAACTTCTATAACTATAGTTATACTTATATTGCAAGTAGGTCCTATAAACATGCTAAATTTGGTGTCCAATTTAGTAATAGTATCATATAAAATAAAACGGAAGGATTATCTGCGATTACTATTTTAATATCTTCTATAATTATAGCTAATATAGCAAGTAGGTCATATTAACATGCTAAATTTAGCGTCCAATTATTAAATAATAGTATCTTATAAAAATAAGACGGAAGGAGTATCATATAAGGATGCATGTGATACTGTTGAATGTTGTTTGTACTCTTCAGAAATTCACTCATCGATTAATCAAAGTTCGTATTACACAGGGTCCATTTAAGAGAGAAATACTCATACTATAAATTTATTTACTTTTAGGGTTGTAACCCGAGACTCTTGATCAAAAATTAAGAAATCTCATTTATCTTACCACGCTCCTTGATGATCATAAAAAGTGAGAGAGGGAAGGAGTACTATTTGAAAGGTTGTGATCACTATTCAATGTTGCTTTCCAACTCTCTTTGTCTCTTTTACCGTTTAATCATTAGATATTCAGAATTCACTGGTCGATTAATTTGAATTTCTGCTTTGTAATTTCAAACTTGTAAGGTCATCTTAAGAGGAAAGCACTTTTAAAACAAGTAATTTCTCCTTTCTAACCATCCTAATTAACCCGAGACTCATAATAAAAAATGAAAGAATCTCATCCATCTCACCACGATACAGATTTCGATGATCTTAAAAATGATATTGAAGAAATAACATTGAAAAGGATGTGCTTGCCAACTCTCACAAAACATTCCCCAAAACAAAAGTAGAGATGTAGGTTGGATGTGGGCCTTAAGAGTGATCTGGAGCCCATTTCCTTAATGTGGTGTTCTTTCTGATCCGACCCAAATAAATTATTATCATTGAGACCATAATTTACTTCCTAGTACATGCCACGTGTCAACACATGCTCTCATTTGACTCCATTTAATTTAATTTATTTTATTATATGCTCTACTCTTCACTTATAATCTTTGATATTATTCAAATGTAAACATTATATAGATTTTAGAGGAGCGTGTGTGGTGTATACCTAGCATCGGTAGATAGAGTTAGTTAATTCATGCATGCTGCTGCGAGAATGTGATAGATATCCCGTGAAATTAATTGAAATGCGCAAAAACTGATCATTAAATACTTATTTTTCACAAATATATTGAGTGAAATTCACAAATAATTATTTTTCAATTCGTATAGTTGAAAAATAGTCGATATTATAAAATTTCAAATATCAAAGATTAATCTTTGTGATAATAATTATAATTATTTTTCAAAGACATATTAGTCATAAATATGGTCTAGTTAGATTTTAATTATGGGCCGGCCTGGGTGAAAGTGACCATCATCAATAGTGACTTGTGGTGGATACTATTTAAAATATAACCAGTTATAAAAAACTATTTAAAGTTTAGCTAGTTTTGGCAAACTTCAGACGATTTTGCTATGTGCGGGGTCCGAGGAAGGACCGTCTATTACTCTCTACCAACACACAAAAAAATGTTGAAAAAAAACTTTCTTGACACACTAATTATCAACTACAACAACAATTTCCAATATATATATATACATTTACAAAGCACAAAGTACAAGTATAGCCATTGCTACACATTATTACACTTGATCTTTATACCTCCATATTTGGCATTTCAAACAAACATATGCTTGGAAGGGGAGCACTGGAGCAACAGTAGAATATTGTCTCACTATATCATGAGTTCGTCTCATTCAGTCAGACACTAATGCTTGTGTCACGGTGAACTGACTATATTACACTCCCTCAGGGCGGAGACCCTCCCTCATAACTTTGACTAGTGACATCGCGTTTACCTATTAGGGAGAGGAAGAAGAATAAAACCATTGAGTGATTCAGTAACCTCTATGATGATAATAAGTTG
This sequence comes from Solanum etuberosum, assembly GCA_029582245.1. Lineage (NCBI taxonomy): Eukaryota > Viridiplantae > Streptophyta > Magnoliopsida > Solanales > Solanaceae > Solanum > Solanum etuberosum. The sequence continues at coordinate 26,138 of JAJONR010005429.1, read as the reverse complement.
TATATTCATATATACAGTATACTAATGTACTTACATAACAAGTGTTAAAAAGTAACAAATTCCTGGTTGAGTATATATGAAGTAATTTACACCATAGTAGAGTCACTTGAACAATTAATACGATAATTGAAGTAGAAGAAACAACATATAGTAACCAAACTCAAAGGACAAGAAACGACTAATAGTACTGAACACTCAACTATCTAACTAACAAAATTTAACGCGGAGGACAAGAAGATATAGTACCTTCATCTAGCCGTTTCCACCTTTAACCGATGAGAAGATTCAACAGAAAGAGTTTGCAACTCAACAATCTGATCATCAATAACAGTAAAACTACTTTCTGGTGAGAAATTTGGGAGGTTTGGGAGGTTCTCGATCCTCGAAAATTGTAAACTTGGAAACACAATGTCCTCAATTCCGTTGCAAAATGCTGTAAGCATTGGTAGATCCACAAGCCTTAAGATCTTTAATCTAAAGAACTCAACCATGTCATTAGCAATTTCATCCTCTGAGAATACTTCTTCCATCATTTGACAATCGGAGATTCTGAGTTCTTCAAGCTGTGACAATCCTCTGGCTACTGAATTTGGAAACAGATTTTGTAATCTCGGACATCTGTTTATCGATATTGATCTGAGATTGACAAGTGTGACATTTCGACATATTGACAAACTCATTAAGGAGTCTAACAAATCAAGCTTTAGTTCTTTCAGTTTACTAAAAGATCCTAATGGCAAAGGACCATGACATATCTCTTGTAAACTTGTAAGATCGACAAGATTCATCAACTCCAAAACAGGAAACACACCAACTTCTCGAACAATACAACTGTTCGTGTTCACAAGAAACTCTATGATACCACAATTATTGATCTGCAATACCTTAACATGCTGAAATGCCTCCGGAATCAGCTCTTTCAATGCATTCATTGAACCTTCTCCGACTAAATCAAGATATTCTGTATCTCTTAACGTTGATCGAATCCAATCAGCTAAAGGAGCCATTGTTGGGAGGAAAAGATACATAGCTCTCTGGAATCTCTTTTCGACGTTGTTAGGCAGGACATCTCTTATTGATATAGCATATTTTGTTAGCTTTGAGGAAAGAAGCATTTTTCGTGGAATAGCTCTAGCATCAGCTATTTGAATCTCTAAAGTACTCAAATTCGATAAAGTTTCAAGTTCACCAACTGAAGCATTACTTCTTTCATTTCCTTCTTCTTCAACTGCCCATCGAAAACTAAAGTTGCATCCCATGTATAGTTCTTCCAATCGAACTAGTCCTGATATCACATTTGGTGCAATTTCTCGAAGATCACAACAACCTGACATATCCAACAACCTCAACTTTTTCAGTTTTCCAATCTGTGCTGGCAATGCCTTAACATCAGAGCCACGAAAACTAAGAATTTCAAGGTTCGTTAGCTCACCAATCATCGATACATCTTCCAACGAGCAACTATAAAGATGCATTGCTCTAAGGTTCTTTAGAAATCCTAGAGATGGCGGTAGAAATGGGATATCCATGTGACAGATATCCAACACTTTGAGTGATCTCATTCCTTCGAAGAAAGTGTCTGGTACGGAGATCTGAGGCTTGTCACATTCTAATTGCAAAAGATCAAGCCTGGTAAAATTCAATCCACTTGGAAGCATAGACATTTCCTTTGAAATCACAGAGATGCACGTGTAATGCTCGTATGAGTCTTCCATTGGCCAATCTTTGAGGTTAACATTGTGGCTTATCATAAAGGCATGCTTATCCTGGGATGCAATAAATATTGCAACATCACGAACAAGATCATGCATTTTGACATATGATGCTTTATATCCCTCGATAAGCAAGAAACGATCTTTAAGTATCTCAACTAAAGTATATGCTCGATTTCTTGCTTCTACCAAATTTTGAATCCCACCAAACATACGTAGCCCCATTCCATATCTAATCAAGTCTTCAATTGGAATATTGAAATCTTCTTGAAATAAAGAGCAAAGTAGAAAGAGAGACCTGGCTTCGTTGCTTTCAATCCGATCATAGCTCAGCTCTAGAGGTCGATATACATCAGCAAGCAGTCCCGGTATGTTAGTAGGCAAAGCTCTTTGTAACTGTAGAAGTGCATCCTCCCACAAAGGCTTGTGCTTATTCTGCAGTGCCCTTCCAACAGTTACAAGAGCAATTGGTAGACCTTTGCATTCATTGGCAACACCTTGTGCTATAGGACGTAAGTCAATTGCTTCGATACAATTTCCAGCTTGCCCTTTGAACAGATCCCAAGCTTCATCTTCATTTAAAACCTCAACTGTTACAATCTTCTCAGCTCTCGTTGCACTACAAACATCGCGGACTCTAGATGTCAACACGATTTTGCAACCATCATGTGTATTCCCATAAGGTATTCCAATTTCCTCAAGATCAAGCCTAGACCAAACATCATCAAGAATCACAAGAATCTTCTTAACATTCATTAGTCTTGTTCGTAAACGAGATGCTCTAGCTGATACACTCTCCTCTTCTAACTTCAGCCCCAATAACTCCGAAATTTCACCTTGGATCTTTCTTAAATCCGGTTGTTGACCAACAACCGCCATAACAACCTCATCGAACATTTTTCCTATCACTCTCTGAGCAATTGTTTTCACCATTGTGGTCTTCCCAACTCCCCCCATACCACATATCCCTATTATACTCACATTTCTATCCTTTAACGCGGACATTATATCATGTTCCGTTGATTTTCTTGATTTAAACTCCATGTAAATTCCAGTACCAAGAAAGAAATCAACACCTAGTAAAAATGTTGGACCACACAAACTTAAATAACAATTACCTTCATTTAGCAGTTGCATAACAACTTTTGTTGTCTTCTTAGCTCTTTTGCTCAACATAAACCGCGATTTTGGATTGGGACAACGTCCATTCAGACAATGAATTTCAATGTTTTGAACATCAGACACAACAGTTTGAATGTCCGGCTTCATTTTGTTGATTTGTATTAGCCATGACTCGACATCAGGAGCAATCTCTTGTAAGTTTCTTCGAGCCAAATGAACTGATCGTTGTACACCATTGCATATAACTTCTAATCTTTCAGATTGATGTTTGAGATCGTTAACATTCTTGTTGTAACAAAACAAATATCCGAATTGACGGATGATTGGCTGGATCAAGAATTGTGCAACTGCACCAACAATAGCAGAACCAAATTCTGTAGCCATCTCAACTAATTTACAGGACAAAAACAGAATACAAGATTGTACAAAATTGAATCTTGAATGATTATATGGTGTTTTCTTGGAAGACAAAAAAAAAATATGTTGTGTTTTCTCAATCTTCTAACAACTAAGAAAAAGAATGCTAGAGTTGGTTCATTTGATAGAATAATACAAGTAGTACAATGTTTATTGAATATTGAACTTCCATTCACATTTGGTTCTTTCTCAGTGACGGCGGAGACAGATAGGGCTGAGGGGTTTAACCAGGCATAGTTATGCTATAGTAGACTAATGTATATATAAGTAAAATGATATTCGAAGTGATTAAATAACACACTCTTGACAGAACTAGGTGTTGTAGTCTAGTAGTTTTAGATATCTTGAAAGAGCTCTAAGCGCTCACGTGTTCGAATTTCACTAGCAACAATTTCCTCCATTTTTTTGGACACCCTCCGTGAAATTCCTGGCTCTGTCACCGGACATCATTCGTTAAAAAATTATGGTTAAATTTGTTTTTATATGTATATATTAGATATTGAACACTCTTCAGCTTCTTCGTGTGTTTATTTTTCATATTTTGAATGCTTCAGTGAAATTTTTGATTCCGCCATTGTTATCTTCTGCCAAGCACCAAACGTTGGGTGGTCAATGGGAGAGCAAGCACTTAAAGAAGAAACCGATAATAAAAGACAAACAAATTAAAACGAGGGAGTAGCTATTTGTGAAAGAAGAATGTTAATGACTCTTTCAATAGTAATTATGCAGATTAATGAGAAGAAAAGAGTGCTCAATCAAACATTTTTGTTTGTTATTATTAGTAAATAAGGAGACTTCCTAAAAGTCCTCCCTTGTATCAAAAGAAAAAAAATATCTAAATAAAATATTAGCCACCTCTATCTTTTTCTAAAAAAATAAAATAAAATATTAATAATAGAAATAACCAAGAAAGTTCCAAAATGTCTTTATCAACTTATCTCCATAATAACAAGAACCAGCTAAGAAAACAAAGTCTCCTCCTAAAAGAAACAAAAAGGAAGTTTCTTTATAAATTTCTCAATAATTTAGAGTACATTATTATTAGCAACTCCCTTTTCGAATATCACGGATATTCTATTATACATGAAGTTGGTTTTGAAACGACTAAACTTATATTATTATTTTTAATATACAATGGCAATAACTGAATAATAGCATCCTTCACCGTGTATAAAAGATCTCGAATTCGAAGTGGACACAAATTTAGGTAGATAGAATTCTTATTAATGCGGGTTCTACTCAATATGAATTTAAATTAATTAAATAGTAATTCAATACCAGAATCCGCATCGAGTACATGATTCTAATTAAGGATGGCAAAATCCAAATTATTTCATCACTTTTTGATAGTGAAAATTGCGCATTACATTTTAGAAGGTACTTCAAAAATTATCATATGCGACATGACTTTAGTTTCTAAAGAACTCATACCGACTAAATAAAAGTTAAATTGCTAAAAATCAAACACTGGCACTTCAGCAAACGTGCAATTTTATACAAAATTGATTTGTTGGGCCTTAAGATGAGCCCAGTATATAAAGATGGGCTTCATACCAGAAGCCCAAACTTCGAAACTTTGATGGGCTATAATGCATTTTCATCATAAAGATTTAATCAAGTAGCCAATTTTCAACCACTATTGTCTATTTAAGCTGCATCCAATTTTAAGTATTTAAGTCATAGCCAGTGTTGGAAAGTATTTAAGTTTGTAAGGAAAGGACAAGAAGGAAACCTTAGTTCAAATTTCAGACATTTAAAGAAGGGAAAAAGGACAAATATACCCCTGAACTATCGTAAATGGTATGAAAGTACCCTCTGTCATACTTTTGGGACATTGGTGCTCCAGCCGTCCAAAAACTAGAGCATATATACCCTTTATACTAACGGACATACACGTGTCATAATCTTATCCCTCCAACCCGACATTTATTAAATATCGCATCGACGGATAAGATTGTGTCACGTGTCCCTATTTAGTTTTCCGTTAGAGTGAAGGGCATATATGCTCTAGTTTTTGGACTGCAGGGGCATCAATGTCCCAAAAGTATGACGGAGGATATTTGCATACCATTTACGATAGTTCGGAGGTATATTTATCCTTTTTCCCTTTAAAGAATATATTTTTCATCTAACATTTGGATTTCGAGTTTGTCTGAAATTCAATCAAAATAAACATCAGATATATACGATATAATATTTATACTATCATGCTTATCTTTATTTTTTTGTAGCAGATTATATTTTCAAGATTTAAATAAAGTTTATCCCATTGATATGGATCGCACACACCAGCTTTGTTTTAAATTTTTCTATGCATAAGTAATAACGTTTCGAAAAAGGGCAAAATAGTAAAAGTATGTGGTTCTTTTAGTTGACGATAAATCATCATGGTCCAACTTTTTAATTATCCATGAATTCTAGTCCATGTAGTTATTAATCATAGATAAATTGGCCATAAAAGTCAAATGTCCAAGTCACATTATAAACATAATGTTGAAGAGGAGAAGGATTGCACTTAGGTATTGTTTCTTTAACTTTTTTTTTTTTTTTTTTTGGGTTGGTGGAAGTACATTATCCAAAATACTTTTTATGAAATTGCAACCATGAGTCAAAATATTGCTTTAATTTCTTGGTTAGTTAGGCCATTGAAAGCTATATATAAGTATATGACTTCAACTATGAAAAGATTTGAAAATTGAAAGACTTGAAAGGTGTGTTTGGTATTTGGAGGAAAACGTTTTCAATTTTTTCATATTTTGGTTGATCAAAATGTTTTGGAGAACATTTTCTCTCAAAGATAAGTTTCTTAAAAATTAAGAAAATAACTAATTACTTGATGTGATCGAAAACAAATTCCATATAATTAATTAAGTCGCATTCTTACCGACTATCTCACCCCCCCCCACTCTCCCACACCACTCTCACTCATTAACCACCTTCGTAATATTTCCTCGAATTTATACTATCAAATAATGTGGTACAGTGGATGGTGATGCTCCTTGCTTAATCAGAGGTTTCTGGTTCTAGCCCTGGGTATGAAAAAAATCCTTAGTAGGGAGTTTTTCCGCCCTAAGCGGCGAGAATCCAGAATAGTCGGACTCCAATATAGGTATTGAACACCGGGTGAAAAACAAAAAAAAAGGATATTTACTCATCAAACACTAAGAAATAAGTAAGAAAGCCACTTATTTTTCAGAAAACATTTTTATTCATACCAAACACACCACTAATTAATGACAATAAATCAAAATTCAATAGTTTAATTAGAATCTTCAAGCATGTGACTTTTAGTATTTGGTTCATGACCATTTCTTTACACACAAAAAATCCACTTTATAAATAGAAATTATATTAGAATAAAAAAGTAGTTATATCTTATCCAAGATTATGTTCTAAAGAATTGTCTTTGTACGTCATAAAGGAATCATTTTACCTTCAAGTATCATTGACCACTTGACAACATTATCTCTATATATCTTCTTTTTTCCCCCCTCTCCATTTGCCTTTTTGCCGGCCATTTCCTTAATTAGAAAAAGAAAATAATTTCATACATTCTAATAATAAAAAATATAATGCTTAAGTGAAGAATTTGATAACATTGTTATATATATTTAAAAACCTTTTTTTTTTGGTTAGTAGAAAGGACATGCAACCACTCGTGTGCACTATGTTATAGGCAATTATTATATGTGATATAATTATAACAACAATAATGACATATTCAGTGTAATTTTACAAGTGAAATTTGAAGAGGGTGATGTGTATGTATCTTTAACCCTACCTTGTGAAGGTAGATAAATTGTTTTTAATAGACTCTCGACTCAAATACTAAACCATAACAAAAATCAGGTTAGGCAAAAACAAAAGGGGAGAAGTCATGTTGAAAATAAGGAAGAAGAGAACAGTTGTAATAACAAATAATATGATAACTGAAGTAAAGAAAACAATAGGTAGTACTAATTAAATCGAAGAAAACAATAATGTAGTACTAGACAATGCTCGCCTATCTACTTTCAATTCTAATCCTCGCCTTTTATATCTTCCTATCTAGGGTCATGTCTTCGGTAAGCTGCATGTGTTTCATATCCTATCTAATCACATCTCTTTGATAATTGTTCGGTCTATATATCTACCTCTAATCATACAACCACCAAAGCAAACCTCTCACACTTATTCACTGAAGCATCTATGCATCTCCTTTTTACATGTCCAAACTATCTCAAACTCATCTACCTAATTTTGTCCATTACGAAAGCCATTGTCCGTCTATATAGAAATTAATTTCATTAAAATGGTATCTAGTAAAGTATATGTCAAATGTATCGATAGACCTTATGAATCTATCTATCTCCTTATCTTTTGGAACATATCATGACCAATAAAAGATCCTCCACCACTAGAATATTGATCTTTTCGAAAATGTATCCCCCTTTAATTTATAATATATAGTTTATATTCACAAATTCCACCCTAGTTGCAACTTAATTAATTAGTACTAGCTTTTACCAGTTAGACGAATTGGTCACGTTTGATTGAAATAGTATATGCAATTGTGCATACATACTTAAAAGTATGTGACAAATATGATATCAGAGTTAATCGATTATTTTTTGATCGGTAAAATTTATTACATATTTACTAATGATATAAATGCGTTTTTACACTTAATACAAATCAAACTATATATTTTTGGGTGTTGGTTCCCTTGGAATGTTTCACTTACATACCCTTCACATACGTCTCGATCACATGCACATACAATTTGAAACACATACATGAGATCTAGTTGGTCATACATACAAGCAGAGGTGTATGCAGGAGGGGGTCACCGGGTTCACGTGAACCTATGCTCCCCAGTAGTATTATATTTTTAATTTTTTTGTTAAATATAGATATGTGAACCCACAATCGAAGTATCATATAATGCAATGATGATTGAGTTCACCTCTTAGTGAGATTAGAAATTTGAATTTTATATCTATCTTGTATTATTTTTCTTTCTAAAATTAGGTAACACCTCTCTAAGTAGTTATTGGTAGCACTTTTGGCGTTTTAATTAATTAATCATTTCAATTTTGGACCTATAGATTTAAAATTGTATCTGCTTTCAATGATACGAACCTAAATGTCAAACCGATTAGATCCACCTTTTCATAATAGTGCACCAATCATTCCGAAACCCTGAATACGCCTCTGAATTACAAGTAATATTTTCACATGCACATACATTCCATGTGCATGCACATACAATTAAAATCAGATATTATATTCATGTACATGCATGGAATTACCTAACTTGTGACCCTAATTAACAAACATTACAATTACAAGTGGGGAAATAATTAATATACAAAATTTGATATATATTCTGTCATGTTGATGAAGGAATTTCAGACATAGCACAGATTCCATTTATCACAAAGCTTTGCTGTATATCATCAACATATATTATTGGTTCCAACTAAAATATTCCATGAATATATCAGAATATGAAAGGCAGCACCTCAAATATCAAAAACCCTAAGCAACTTGTCTAAATTTAAAGGGGAAATTAATAATTCTCTATATTTTTTTTACATAGTTAAGATTAATTATTTCGTAAGACATATAAATTGAAATAAAAAAAATATAATCTAAGGGTCAAATTTACAAATTAGTAAATATATTCAATAGTTTGGATTAATTATTTCATCATCAAGAAAAAACAAAGTAGCTAGGTCAAGACAAGATTTTTAGCTTTTGATTACTTTGAGGATATCTAATGTCTTAAAAGTAACTTTCCTTTTAAAAGTGGTATCTTTTAGGAAAACTTCTAACTTCGTTGCTAAGTTACACTTAAAAGAAGAAAAGAAAAAAATCGAGATCAGTCTGGTGTATTAAGTTTTCGTTATTCACAGATTCATATAAGGATTTGATCACAATATATATATATAATCATTGTAATTTGTATGCAATGATTTTCTTTTACCTCCTTGCACATAGGCTTTTTAAGGATGAGATGGTCTCTTTATAAGTTTTATATGATCTTGGACATGTATTTATCACCTTATAACCTAATTTTTGTGATTGAGTTCGACCAGAGATCAATCATTATTCTTAGTTTACCCCATATGATATATGTTGGGGTCTCATATCACATATATTATATTGTTCATGCTTCAATTAGTAGGTCTGGATATTTGGAGCGTGTTTGAGTTCCCATATTGGATATATCCTCTAGAATGAGATAATTTTGACTTTAAAAATTAGCTTTTATGGTTGAGTTAGGTCTAACGGTCCATTTCTTTTGTATGGAAAAATTTACTAAACAAGTACAAATAATTGACTTCGACCATATTAAATGAGTTTTCGTAGAATCCAAATTCTAGCTCAAATTCAAATTCTGAAACCACCCCGGAACACAAAAAGTTTGTGAAACTATACAATATATTAATCTAATTCCTACTGGATAAATTAGAGTTTACTTAATTATATCTTCCTAAATAAAATATAATTAAAAGAGTATTTGAATCAAAATAGAGTCAAATTAGCATATGAAGAAGAACTCAAAGAAAAAGGATATATAATAAATTTGACATATTCCAAACAAGTGGAATAATTTATCTTTTATTAAGATATATGCAGAACAATGTTAACTAAATATGGGCCAAAAGTAAAAATTCTTCTTTAGGCAGATTCCTTTTTTGAAGTGCTATAGTATTTATATTTCTTTTTCAACAATTTGAAGTTTGAACAGTGGTCAAGAAGGTCACTACCAAAAAATAAATAGAAATTAGCGACGGACAACTTTTTATCCATAAATAGTAAATATTCGTCACTAATCCTATCTAACGACAAATTGGCGATGAATCATCAAAAAAACCTTATTAGTTAAGAGCTATTTAGCGATGAATATCATAGCTAGGGCTAAGTATAGCTATATGAACTATTTTCCGGTGTTGGTGCATCTCTACCATCGTTGTTACTTTCTTCGTTTTAGTTTATTTATTTAACTTACTTTTTCTTAGTCTTTTTTATGTTTGTTTCATTTGTTGACAATTCTTTAATTCTAACTTCCCAGATAAAAAACATTTTGATACATTCTAGCTAGAGATCTTTAGTTTAAAAAAACAAGATTCAAAAACTTTATTTACTTTTTAAAACTTCGTGTTAAGTCAAATAACATCACATATTGGGATTTGGGACGGAGGGAATATATATCAATATTGTACAACAACAACGTAACATACACAAGGAGAATCTAAGGAGGGGGATTTGTACGCAACCTTATCCCTATCTTGTGAAGGTAGAAAGACAGTTTCCGAAAGTTTTTTTTAAAATTCTTTTTGACTATTTAGACTCTTTTTAAGTATATGAGTATCACATCTACTTGTAAAAGAATGAAAAAGAAAATAAAATAAAAAGATATATTCGACAGCTTGCTCCAACTCAAAATAATACCTTCATCCTCCAGCATATAAGGAGCTCAAAATACTCTCTTTTTTACCATAAATAAAAAAAAAACATATATTATATTTTCCCTTCTTGTTCAATTCATTACTAAAAAAATGGCCACAAATTGGACAACAAAACAAAACAAGAAGTTTGAAGAGGCATTGGTTATGTATGACAAAGACAATAATGGTGAAAAATGGCATAATATAGCTAGATATGTTGGTGGAAAATCTGTTGAAGAAGTTAGAAGGCATTATGATCTTTTGCTAAAAGATATTACTCAAATTGAAAATGGTCAAGTCCCTTTGCCTAATTATAGGACTACTTCTGATCAAACCAATGCTAGAGGTTATGCTAATGAACAAAGGTACTATACATTATTATTATACGATCGAGTTTAAGTTATATACATTATGGTATGGTATGGTTAGTAATAATAAGCAGACTTAGCATGCATGTAGATATTCTTTGGCTGACGTGATACATTTTTTATTTGACTATTAGTTCTTTGTGTAACAAGATTCAATTAGCTAGATTACATACTGATATTATAAATAATTTTTATAATGAATGTGCTTCTCAGTATTGATTCGTATGGAATTAGCTTTGATCGGATGATCAAATTCTTGAAAGGAATCATTAACTTTATAATGTTTTCATAACGATTTACACTTTTCTAATGATCATCTTATGATTATACGGGCGATGATCTATAATTATTTTTTAGGTAATATGATAATGCAAAATTTGTTTACATTGCAAGTGTAAAGGAGTTAAACTCTAAGTTGTATATCCTTAAAGGGTGACGATTTAGACATATCGATAAGGAAAAAAAAGTTTTTAGCATCTTTTATATATTCACCTTTGGCTTGAAATAAAAGCTAACTTTTTTTTAGCTATTATTATTTATCTTGAATAATAGTATTATGATCATTGAACCTAACTAACTTGTATAAAATGACTATCCATTTTTTTCCTTTGAAATGTCGATGTATCATTTAATTATAATTAACATGTCGTAGTATATTACTTGTCTTATTTTTTAGGTTACTGATTTCACTTATTACGAAAAATTACATGCTAACTATTTTTCAAACGATTATACATACATGTTTGACTAGCATTTGTCATTGATCAATTATACAATATAATTGATCCTTCATTTTCAGCACAAACAATAGATAATATGAAAAAGTTTAGTATAAATATTATAATTAGTTTTAAAAGCCTATAAATTCATTACACTTAATTTTTTTAATCCGCCTCATGTGGATATACACAATAATAACAATGTAATTTCATAAATGGATCTGGAAATGGGTAGTGCGTACGCAGCTTTACCCCCCTTCTTGTGAATATAGAGAAGTTGTTTATGATACACTATTAGCTCAAATAAAACATATAAAAAATTAAGCAGATAAGAAAAATACAACATCGAAAAAACCACACTATGAGCAACATAATAATTATTATTATTATTATTATTGAGGTGATGATATATTATGTTGCATCCAAGAGTTAGTTTTTATTATACTTTTTAATAATATGATTTTATATTTATTCTGTTTGCAGGCTGCTGAAGAATTTAAAACTACAGTGAGCAGAAATTTGGACTCAAAAGTCAACAGTCAACGCCATATTTATCCAAATGTGTCTGTTTATAAAATTCCAAAAAATTGGAATCTTTAATTAATTGTAAATTCATGTTTAATTAAGTGTTTCTTATCTTATGTATTAATTAAATTATTGTTGCCCAATTAAGAGATAAGAAAAATGTGTACGTAACTTAAATGTTTTTCAGCTTTAAATGTACCTTTATTTCTGCATAAGTTATCATCCTATAATATATAAATTTGAGATTTTTTAGGTTAATTGTTTACTTTAGCAATCATTTTATATTTAATTATACAATTTGGGACGATATATATGAACTTTAATTTTCATCAACGTCTAAATGTTCAAAACAGAATAAATAGATATTTTTGACGATCGTGAAGTCAATTATCAAATAAATTAATAAATCAGGATCGAACATGACTATTGTTTCATGGCAATACGAATTAAATTCTCGCTTCTATATCCACTTTAGAATATCATAGCATTTCGAAAATAAGGGGAGACATAACTAGCATAGGTCTCTTTTAATTAATTTTTTCGACTTTCTTTTACCGAATTGAACAAAGAGAATTTCTCATACCTTTATAATATGTACCTATTTGATGTCTTCTCTTTCATCCCATATAATCAATGTCTATCATTTGTGCATTATAATTTATTGTAACTACTAAATTATATATTTTTCAGATTTGTAGTCTCATTTCGAATGCACCATCAAGTATTCTTAACTAGAGCCATCAAAACGAGTCAATACAATTCAGGTCTTTTGAACTAAGGAGTTTGATAGACAAAAACAGATCAATTCTTCATTTGAAAGGGTTTTAAAATGGCTAGACCGACCTAGTTCTAGAAAAGGCGTGGGGTAAAATAGGCTAGCCCTTCATTAATTATATTTTATTTTTTCAAAAGAAAATTGTAACATAATCCCCTAATCATATAAATTATAATACTTTATAAATAAAATATTAATTTGAAACATCATTGAACATTGCACTAGTTTCTAACATTAACATCTTAAATAGATGGTAAAGACTTTAAAATTGATGCACAACTTTCAATTAACTTCAAAAGAACTTAATCAAACAAACTAATGAATAATGACATCACAAAAAAACAAATCATTATATAACAAAAAATGACGATATTTAATTTATTAAATGGATGACATCATAAAACAAAAAACAAAAAAAAACTTAAATTGTAATATCATCAACATTTTTAAGAATTAGTATTTCTTTTTAGCTTTCCTTTTTCTTTAAATATTAAATTAAAATTAAATTATTTTGGCAACAAACCGGCCCAGGCCCAACCTAATTCAAATCTTAAGGGTCAGCGGGCTAACTTGGGTCCATCGGACCTATAAGCCTCAATTTCAAATGGGCTCAAAAAATTATTAGGGAAACTTACATAAATATACTATTGTAAAAAAATATTTACCAATAACATTTTTTTTTTCACTTGATCATTTTTAATACAGTTATAATACAGTTTTAATACATATTACAAAGAATAATTTATTATTCACATATAATACAAGTTTTACTGATGGATAATACATTTATCACACATTTTAATACACTTATAATACAATGTGTCAATTTCTTACCAAACAAACATAATATATTTAAAAAAACAGTTATAATACATATATATTGCATACATAATTCACTTTTAATACATATTGCAGATTTAACATAGTATTGCTATGTATTGCTATAAATGATAATAAATAAAAAGTATCGCTAAAATCAGTAATTATTTATTAAAAGGTGATATCCAAGTAATTTTTCCAAATTATAACTAGGGCTGGCAAAATCAAATCCAACCCATCCAACCCGACCCAATCCATTTATGTTTGGGTTGGTTATTGACCCGCTCATTTGTTAGCTCAATTCATTTCAGCCCATTAAAAAAATGGGTTGATATGTAACCCAAATTAATTTTTGAGAAATCATGTCAGAATATTTTTGAATTTTTTATGTTATATATAGTTATAATAAATATTTTTTTCTTACTAGGTACTAAAAGCTTTTAAAATAACAAATAAAGCTATTAAAACTTAGTAAAAATTAGGCGGGTTGAGTTTTGACCCATTACTAATCCGTTTGACCCAAACAAATTTGGATTGAGTTGAGTCTTGATCCGTTTATTATCTTGATCTATTTTGACCCTCTCAAATTTAACCCAATCTGCCCAATTATCACCCCTAAATTTATAACTCAATCCTACTTAAGTAACGAATCGAATGAGGCCAATCCATTTTGACGACTCTAATGCTTACCTTAATGACCAAGTCTAAGCAAACTATGCTACTTGACGAACAAAATATTTATTTTGATAACCTCCTCATTTTAGAAAGAGAATCTAATCATATTGCACAATTTCCTCCTTTTTCTTGTTCTTTTTTTTGTTTAGTCCTACATTAAGCGACTTTCTTGATTTTCATGTGCATTAGTCTATTGATCTGACGCCTTGGAGCATCCAAAAAAAAAAATCTGAAAAACTTTATGAGGACCTTCGTAATGAGTTGGGAAAGCATTACATATAGCCCACCATTTTAAGGTATATTTTCGCATTTATGAGCCAACTTTTAGGAATTACGCGACTTTCTTGGTTTTTCGTGTGTGTAAGCCCATAGATCTAGCGCCTTAGAGCACCAAAATTTTTTTCCTAAAAAACCTTTATGAGGACCTCCGTAATAAGTTGGGGAAGAATTACGTATAGTGCCACCATTTTTTAAGGCATATTTTCACATTTACGAGCCAACTTTTAGGAATTACACAACTTTCTTAGTTTTTCGTGTGCATTAACTCATGGATCTGACGCCTTGGAGAACCCAAAAAAATTTCGGAAAAAACTTTATGAGGACTTTTGTAATGAGTTGGAGAAACATTACATATAGTCCCACCATTTTTAAGGCATATATTCACATTTACGAGTCAACATTTAAAAATTATGTGAGTTTCTTAGTTTTTCGTGTGCAGTGTGACACGTAAATAAATAATTGATAAAAGTCTTACAAAAAAGTGAAGACTAATTATACACACACGCAAAGACCAACACATAATATATATATATATATAAATCATTCATAATTAAGCAATATTGCATTAGTCCGCTAGAAGAAGAAATTATATATCTTAATTAAGTGAATTACTTTGTAGTATATACTAGTATTAAAGTCTCTTCATGGTCGTGTCTTTCATTTGCTAGAAAATCGACATATTAATTTATCTCTCTCAAATGTGTCTAATAACGGTATTATACGTAACCTATCAATTATATATTCATAATAAAGGTAATTTGAGAATGTTTTAGATCACTCGTTTAAAATTTAATACTCAATTTATGATAATTTTTTTTAATAAATATTGATATAAATTTTTGATTCGACCATTATCATGATTTATTTTTTATAAGATTTTATAATACGTGACACCACCTCCTATCTAGTTGGTTTCCCAAAATTTGGACACATCCTAAACTATACTTTCTTGTAAGAATTAATTTCTCATTATTAATATCTATATATTTGTATTTTTGAACAAGAAAACTACTAGAAATGACTAACAAGTATACCATTGAAAACTAAAAGACTCATTCTATACTTCCTCAAAAAATAATAGTTTGAAAAGTTAGTAAAACAAAAAGGTCAAAGGAAAAACCACAAAGGGTGGATAAATCAGATATCTTGAATTCGAGTCTTAAATACAAAAAAATCTTTGATAGAAAATGTGTTTCTTTTCTAATAGAATTCTGTGCGACGTAAATTTAAATTAATTGAACTTCAATACAGATATCAGAGACATCGAATAAAAATGAATGAAAGAAGGTCAAGAAAGATGGGCATTTAAAAGAGGGGTCTTTGGATACATGAATGAAAAAAGATAAATTTATATATTATGGCACTATATAATATATATACATTTTTAATTTGTTAGCATGTGGAGGAAAGGTAATAGGAAGGTACTTGATTTAATAAATATTGAGGATTTTTTTTGTAGGGGAGATAGGGAGGAAACTAAACTTGTGGGGTCAAAATTCCATATTCATCCTCTAGAAAAATAGTCAAAAGTTACGTCTAGACTTTATATTTTTTCTTTATTTTTTTATTTCTTTGAGTAACATGATGTGATTCATTGTCTTCATTCAAGAGTAGAGTCAATCTCAACAAACATGTTGTACTATTTATTTTTTTCGATATATGTATTCAAGCCTGATTAAATCTAAATTTATATCAGAAAGTGTTCTATGATAACATAAAGTGTATGTTTAATAAAAGATATTTCATATTTAAAATTTAATTTCGAAACATAATTAAAATTAAATAAATACTTATCACTCTGCAATAAGTTTCTTGTTCTTCTCAAAGAACATACTACTAACATTATTTGTGATTTTTCATAGTTGAAAAAAGGAAATTATATAGATCACAACTATAGATTTTTTAGAAATGAATTTAGTATCAATTTTAAACTTGTATGTATCTCTTTTAAGAATATAATATATTTTTAAATACGGTTTTTCAATTTTAATTTTAATTATTTTCTTAGAAATGCTTTTTTACATGTAATACTTGTGAAAGTTAAATATTTAAGAAGAATTAATCTGAATAATCATCTACTCAATCACATCTCGATATATTATCATATATTAATAATAATATTCCTTTTTCTCATTATAAGTCTCTCTTTGCTAATTAGAGTGGGATTTAACACTTAACAACCTTCCTTAGCATTTACCAAACCCACCTAAATTATCATACTAACACATTAAATCACCAAAATAAATGTGTCTCATAATATATAAATACATCCACTTAATAATATATTTTATATTTGTGATAAGATGAGGTGTTGGGAGGACAATGGCTTTGTAAAGGCAATAAGTAGGATCCACTTTGGCTTTTCTCATAAAAATAAAATCACCAACTTTCTGTTGAAAAAATAATTGTTTTTTACTACTTTTATTGCATTGTTAAGTGCTTAGTGCTTAATCAAGTATTATGGGATAATTAAGGCTCTAATTAAAGAGACGTGTAATTTGAACAACCAAATGTTTCACATCCACAAACTCTTGTACAAAAGCAAGTCTTGAAATCTTACTAATTTTATAAATATAATTTTATATTATTGTAAAATAAACTTTTAAGTTAAGTAGACATTTGGATATGAATGAATGGAATAATATGTGGAAAAAAATGGTATTTGACGTCATGTAATTGGAACATATTTTAATTTTTTTAAAAATTAAAAACACATTTAGTGTTTTTCCCCAAATTGTTTCAACTAGTAGAGTGATAATTAAGTGAAATATTTAACCAGAAAAAACAAGTAGTTTTATACTCGTATAATAAAACTACTAAATTTTGTATTTATATAAAAATATTAAAAGACAGATAATATGTGTATTATAAAGATTAAATGCACTTAGTATGTGTGTCTACATCATTTGTTGTTGCTTATCCACCAATCTCCCATAGCAACAACCAAAATCTCTACAAAATGTGTCCCTACCTAAAATCACCAAACCCCCACTTGTTTTTCCCTTGTAATAAGGCTATTCAAATCCCCTACCAAACTAACAATCAACAAGATCTTTCCCACTTTAGAGGGGTGGGGGAGGAATACCTTTACACAAATCCTTATCCAAAACCAACAAAGTCAACAAACAAGTATGGCATACATCAAGATCGCGCATTTGGGGTGGCGCCAAAAAATGGGATTTTCTCCATCCCCCGAAGCTGAAACATGAGACATCTGGTTAAGGGTGGAGAAAAATCCCATCAAGAACTATACTTATTGCTACATAGAACAAAATCATCTCAAATAGCTATCTAATTGTCTAAAAAAAGACCAAAATGTAACCATCATTTTATATTCTAATTCATATAGTATTTCAATGCACTTATTCTGTGCAAATTTACAGTCAGGGTATTTATATGAAAGCATATTGTTAATGCTCAAAAGATGGTTCGGACGATATTATGTCCTTCCTAAAGATCAAAAAGAAAATTAAACCGGAATCCGCAAGCCCCTGTACTGTGAGGTCTAAGAAAATGTTTATCTAAGCATCATAATGTAACTCTGATAACATTAACATGCCCCTCCCGATTTGAGAGTGGCCTCTCTCTGTTGAGGTCAATTAGACGAGATCCTTTGTTTACACAGCAAGTTGAGAATTTACTCAGCTGAGGAGTCATCGGTGTTGTTCTAAGAGAATGAATTGCAGAGGTGGATGAAACTAGAGAACTTATTGAGACAAGTCTGTTGAAATCAATTCAACGACGTCCATTTGCCCAATGCCTATTATTGTTGCCAGGTCTCATATGAGCATTCTTAAGGCCAACACCTTGGTTTGGGCCATTCTTTGGGATATCATGCAACTCCATAACCTGTATGGTCCGCTGCCTCTTGGCTGAAGGACAATTATAAAAATGCATTCAGATCATTATCGGACCTTACAGTCACGAATCAATTCATTTCAATGTTTTCATAAGGAAACCAAACACGAATTGTATATATCCAATAAAGTATCCAAAAAGTTTAAAGAGGAACGAGGACCAACCGTTTTCAGCTTCTTGGTACCGTTCCTGGAGCTTTCTTTTTGTCGCCTCGAGTTTGACTTGAACTGCATCCTCATCTGAACGTCTGAGTTTCTATAGGATGAAATTATGCATTAGATAAGGATCAGAGATTTACAGGAATCACAATATAACTTTCTTTCAGATACTCACATTCTGTTGAGACGCCACAGGCCTCTTTTGAATTGTGCCTTTATCAGATTTCTGCTGGAAGTTCATCTCGTTAACCTTGAGCTTCTGCTCCAAGGCTGGTTTTATCGGTCTTCCAGGCCCAGATTCACCTCCAGATGGCTTAGTTGGTTTGGCAACTGTTGTTTGTTTCTTGATTACAGCTTCCTGTTTCTTTTGTTGTTCACCCTTATTCTCTTTGGGAGAAGCATTGAAGCAATCAGCAGACTGCTTCTTCTGGAAAGGAATGTTCTGGTTACCTAGTGATGGCTTTCGGCCATTTCCACGGTTCGCATTGAATCCCCCACTGTTTCGAGGATCTGAAATAAAATCCCCAATCGGAACAATATATCTTTATTAGAGGGGAATCCAAATAAAGAGCCGAATAGCGAAGGGATATTGAAAGAATATGGACACAAATTCTACTCACTTCCATCATCATCCATGCCATCAAAGAACTTCATTGTTCACAAACAGCAAAGAGAAAATAAGTCAGTGGCAGCCGACGAAAACAAAATAATCAATTTTCTAGAAGAGGGGAAGCTGTTCATACTTGTGACAACTCAATTGAAGTGGTCTGAGCAGAAAAGAAAGCTAAGTCATCTAAAGGTGGGGAAGGAAGTCCTTCCTCGTCTTGATCAACTACAGATGCTTTCATAGACTCTGGAGTGCTTTCGTTACCTTTAAGCAAGAAATAATAAATCAGTTCAAAATTCAGCTCAGAATTGCGAATGAAAACATACGAGAATAATTCATTTTTACTGAAAATTGAAATGGAAGCAAAAGAAACTCTAAAAAATTAACCTGCAAAGGCTGCAGTAGCATTCACCCATTCATCTACCAAGACCTTCCAATCCCTGTGATCCATTAAAATGTGATCAGCAATAAGCTACAAACAATTCTAACTTAAAGCAACTCTATAGAAATAAACGATGTTCCCAAACAGTAGATCAGAAAGTTGCATAGATCAACAATAAGGTATACAAAACAGCAAAACTAGAGCTCGAATTACAGGGGTAAGGAGCAAGGTCAGTCATATACTTCTGATAAATAAAAAGGGACTACCAAAGTGAGTCACAAAATTTTGCAAAGCACTCAATAAATAAAGCAATGACCATCATTAGTATGCATTGATGATTGAGTTATGACATTTTACGGTAAAGATTACATCAATTAAAGCAAAACGGTAAGCGACAAACAGTGGCAAAAGTTCAAAAGTAATAATAGCTCAAAACTACAACCGACAAAGCAAGCTGCCAGAGCCACCAATACGACATGTTAGTTCAACTCGAAGACAAAAGTTCAAACCTTTGCGATAAAAACAAATTTAGCCACATTAAAGATACCGCGGATCAGACTACTTGAACCGTGTTGTGGATTAATATTTTGACGATAATCTTACAGTTATTTCAGCAATAAAGCAAGAGTTACTTACTCAATCAATATCCGGGATAGATGTCGAACATCCTTTGAGTTGTGCTTTCTGAGAGAATTAACTGACTTTCCAATCTCTGTGGCCTGATATAGAAGCAATCAATTATGCCCATCCAAAATAAATTTAAAAAACTGCAACCAAGACAAATGGAAGATTAAATTTTGGAAGCGGCAAAAGATCAAACCTTTAAAGTCTCCACAGACAAAGCCATTAGTTGAAGCCTTCTTAAGCACTCAAACAACTCTGCAGACTGTCAAAAAGAACAATAACTCAAAACCAGATTAAGCAAGTGAAATTGCAAAAGAGATAAGAGTTTAAAAGTAGCTTCATACATTGTTTTAAAGCTAAAGAAAGCAACATCCTTGTACAACTAGATCAAAGGAACAAAAAGGGGGTAAAAAGGAAATGAAAAGCATAAAGGCTTCCTAACTGTGACATGAAAACAACCTCATATCAGATTTTCCAGTTATAGACACTAGTACAGAAAATAGAATCACCATCAAATTCAACCATAAAAGTTCTAAAAATCTAACAACATTAGCTCAATTATCAAGATTCTTCTCCTTGATCAACCCCACAAGAAGAGAAATTTCAAATATAACAATAAAAGTAACCATTGTTATATGTCAGACAACACTAGAAACTCCAAAAATCTAACAACATTTAGCTCAATTATCAAGAATCTTCTTCCTGATCAACCCCACAAGAACAGAAATTTCAAATTCATCAAACTCAACCATTAAAGTAACCATTGTTATATGTCAGACAACACCAGAAAGTCCAAAAATCTAACACCATTTAAGCTCAATTATCAAGATTCTTCTTCCTGATCAACCCCAAAAGAACACAAACTTCAAATTCACATACACAGAGTCCACCAAATTCTTGACTAAACAAATCCAAACACAGCAAAATACTTAAAATCAACAGTATAATCAAAATTCAATAGAGATGAAATAAACCTCAGCTTGGTTGTTATCAATGACATCTTTGATCCTCATCACCTCCCCAAATGTCTGCGTCTCTTCCTCCATCTCCTCAGTTAATGCCTCAGCTTCTCCATAACTATAATTGCTAACTTGATTCACATTCATCTCAACATCATGATGATCTATCCTACTGTTAGCTTTGCTCTCTTTACTAACACCAAACTCATCCTTACTCTTAATTTTTCCTTCATCATCATTACTAGCAATTGGTACAGCTAAATCAACTTTCTCACAACCAAAACACATAGTAACTTTACATGTAAACAGCATTTCAGCAATTCTATCCCTTCTCAGTTTAAACTCCTTTGGACAATCAACAGCAGCAACCATAACTGCATACTCGATTATATCGAATATATCCGAATTTGCAGTACGAAAATAGTCCCTCCATTTATCCAAAGTCCCACTACTCTTCGCCATAACTGATAATTCAGAGCAAAAACAAATCAACCAAGATCGTAAAATCAGTTATTTATCAATACCCAGATATCCAAATTCAATCTTTATCCGATTTTAATTATACCCACAAAAAAAAAAATCGATTGTTCATACAAATTCTAATCGGAAACAAGGTTTTTAGCAATAAAAACCTCTGATTTTCCGATTAGGTACTTTTTTCTGATGATCGGAAACTGAATAATCAGTATTACCGGAGATTCAGTTCTGCATAATGCAATCGGATACAGATTTTTATGCTTTTTGGGAAAAATTCATATGATGAAACTCTATAAACCCAAAATGAGAAAAAAAAAATGAAAAAAATCCGATGAAGATTTTGGTGAGATATAAGAAGAGAAATCTAGAAAAAATTATTCCGATTGAAAGAAATTTTTCCAGAGAAAAAGAATATATGTTAAAATAAGTATGGAAGATATTCTCTCTCTATAGCTATCTTTTATTTCTCTTTGATTATTTTAATTATATTTGTCTCTCTCTCTTTCTCTGGAAAAAAAATGTAATACAAGGTGCTGGTTCAAAGAGACTTGAGAGAGAGGAAGAAAAAATATTGTTTTCTCTTTGTTGGGGGTGGGGGTGGGGGTGGGGTAGGTGATAAGGGTCAATTTTCTTCTATAAGTAGCATGGATCGTGGTGAGATGGTTCTGATTCCTCCATTTTTAACTAGAGAGGTTGGGTTCGAGGTCTGAATATGAAACATATATATTTTATGTTTGATAACGCGCGAAATTCAAACTAATCGAACTCTAGTATATATATCGAATGAAAACTGAATTTAAAAAAAATAAAATTCATAAGGATAACTTTGAAGATAACAACGATAACGATAACATATCTGATATAATTTCATAGATAAAGTTTAGAAATAATATGTATACAGATCTTGTTCTTACCTTTTTGAGATAGAGAGACTATTTCCAACTGTGTTCAGTTCAAGAGAATATTTTCAAAGAAGGATGGTAAGAAAAATATAACAACATATGAAATAAATATAGTGACATATATAGAAAATTAATAAAAGAAAAACCTCAAGGAAATGATTTTTTTCCAAGTCAAGGAAGTGATTTCTCTCTTTGCTTTGAAGTAGTTTTCCTTTTTTTTTTTAATTGTGTGTGTGTGTGGGGGGGGGGGGGGTTAGGCGTTGTTTTGGAGAGTAGTTGAAGAGAATGGAATTACAAAATAATATGCTCTCTTCATTTATTTTTGTTTGTCCATTTTACATTTTTACATTTTTCTTAATAGATAACAATAATTGTATTATGAATATATTGATTGATGTATAGTTTTGGATATGGAATAATGAATTAAGGAATAAGTAATGAATATTGAGGGTAAAATTAGAAAAAATAATTGCTATTTTTTGTATGTTAAAAGTGAAAATAAAAATATATTTAGAGGGTGTTTGAATTGACTTATTTTTAGATGTTTTTGACTTTTAAATACTTTTTAATCTTTAGACACTTAAAAAGTAATTTTAAAAAAAGGCAAAAATCAAAAG
Organism: Solanum etuberosum; assembly: GCA_029582245.1. Taxonomy (NCBI): domain Eukaryota; kingdom Viridiplantae; phylum Streptophyta; class Magnoliopsida; order Solanales; family Solanaceae; genus Solanum; species Solanum etuberosum. Next base: position 2,707 of record JAJONR010005429.1, on the reverse strand, counting down.
TAAATAACAACCTACTTTGATCGCTTTTAATTTTTAAGCTACTTAAGAAAAATTTATTCAAACATTCCTTAAAATACTAAGTAAGTAAAAATGAACTAAGAATGTAGATTATCATATATCAAATTTGTAATTTGGTGATGATGTAATTTTTGTAATCTAATTCTGTAATACCTTCGTATTAATTTAAATATCTTAGTTTGATTAGATACGATATTTAAAAAAATATATATATATTTTTTACTTTTGTAATCATAATATTAAAGATGAGTATATTTATTTAAATTCTATTGTCTTAAATTTGTCACTATTGGAACTAAAAAAAAACACATATAAAAAGAGATATACTTTGTTAAAAAAAATAAGACACTTAAATTAATACGGACAAATACATATTTACATTGTTTGTTTGTCTTTAAGAAAAAGTCTTGTCACATTAGATTCGTATACATTGTCATATTTACATTAGATTTTCTTACAATAATATATCCGTTTTTTTAAAAAATAAAAATAATCATAATATTATATTAAATTCGTATTTCAATGACGAAACTATTGTTATTTGATACTATTATTCATTTGGAGTTTTCTTATTTTTATTTTATTTTTTTACTTTAAATAGAAAAGGTAAATTTTCTATTTATCTAAAGTTTTCTCACTTAAATTTTCTTCAATTTATCTTTGCCTGTTTTAAAAATAGCTGGACTAAAAAATCAATTCTCCTGTTTTAGTCTTATACCACACCACCCTTTGTTATATTAGATTTTTTCATGTTTTTTTCCTTTTTTTTAAAATTTATAAATCATAATACGTTATAAATAAATTTATATTTCTCTTTATATTTTAATGAGCAAGTTATTGTTATGTGATATTATTATTTAGTTAGGACTTCTTTATTCTTTGATTAACTTGAATTAGAAAAAGAGTTTCAATAAAGACGTTATTATCCTTAAATCCAATAGTAAATAAATGAAAAGGGTTTTAAAATAAAGTGTAGTGTGAATTAAAAAATAAGGGGAAATAAATTTTAAATAAAGTTTATTTGTACCTAATCAAATAGAAAAAGGAATATTATTGCTTGTTCCTCATAGTTATGTTGGATTTCCTTACCTTACATGGTTTTAAAAAAATAATTGCACTATTATAATATTGTTTTTTACAAAATTATATTTTGGTGACAAAATTATTGTTATCTGATACCTATAATTCAATTAGAATTTCATTAATCTTCTATTAACTTAAACTATTGAAGAAATTTGACTGCTTATATTTTTTAATTGCGGAACGAATAATATGACATTTTATTTCTCTGATATGTTATCTTGACTCGTGTTGAGTTTTTTTTTCATTTAATATGTTACTAAAATTTAAATGAAAAAATCTCAAAAATATCCTCCTAATGAGTGAAATTGAACAAATACGTTCTCCGTTACTGTCAAATATTTGATTTAAATATATCTTTATTCTAAATTGTTCCCCCACTTAACCTAATTAGTCAATTATCGTCGAATTTCAACAAGTGTCATAATCCTAAGAGATCTAAACTCACCTATGCCTTTATGGATGATATATTTAGTCTCGTACGCATACTTTAAAGATATTTTTAGCACATTAAAGTTCGTAACCTTCGTTTACGAGCTTTCTTATTTTCTTAAAAAAAAATTACTTTAAATAGAAAAGGTAAAAAAATTATTTATCTAGAGTGTTCACACTTAAATTTTCTCCAATTTGTCTTTGTCTGTTTTAAAAATAGCAAGTGAACTAAAAAATTAATTCTCTTGTTTTAGTCCTCCTTTGTTATATTGCATTTTCTAATGTTATTTCCTTCTTCTTTTTTAATATATAAATCATAATATATTATATATAAATTTATATTTTAATGAGCAAGTTATTATTATGTGATATTATTATTCAGTTAGGACTTCTTCATTCTTTGATTAACTTGAATTAGAAAAAGAGTTTCAATAAAAATATTATTATCCTTAAATCCAATAGTAAATGAAAAGGGTTTTAAAATAAAGTGTAGTATTGAAAAATAAGGTGAAATAAATTTTAAATAAAGTTTATTTGTACCGAATCGAATAGAAAAGGAATACTAGTGTGTTTATATATAAAAACATTTTTTTAGGTTTTAAAGAGTGAGAGTCTTCCATCGCGTTATCGCTCACCTTTAGTTGGATTTGATCAAATCTTAATTGCACATGTTCGTGTCTTGACAATAAAAGTTTTCAGACACTGATAAACATACAAATTATTTATTTTTACATTGTATTTTATAAATAAAAAGTGTCGTATGATTTTTTCTATTTGTCGAACTTGTTGAAGTTCGGTAATTTCTATTACTAGTATTGTACAATAGATTTTTGTTCTATTTTGAGAGAAATTAAATTAATCCATAATATTAAATAATTATGAAAGAATTAAATTTCTTTAAAAAAAACCCATATTTTTTTGTTTGACTCAAAACAAAACAAAATAAAAACTCTATTTTCGTTTACGTTTCAAATGCATTTTTTCAAACAAAGGAATAACGTTTAAATCATGCCTATATTGCTTTGTTTTATTCACATCCCGTTCCCTATTGTTATGTTGGATTTTCTTACCTTACATGTTTTTTTTTAAAATGTACTATCATAATATTAATTTTACAAAATTATATTTCAATGACAAAATTATTGCTATCTGATACCTATAATTCAATTAGAATTTC
>JAJONR010005428.1:0-41905 GCA_029582245.1 Solanum etuberosum | reverse complement strand
GGAACAAGGTCAATGCAATATTTAAATAGTCATAAGAAATCTTAAATCAAATCATTGAGGAAGTCATAAAACCCTTGAAGAAAATATAGTTCTTTTGTGAGATATTTTACCATTAAGCGGCATAGACCATGTGAGCTATAACATGGAATCTGGTATCTTTCCCGCACCAAAAGAGGTTGTCCTACTTGATAAGATAAGGGCCATACATGTTAGCCTAGGTTGATCCACTAGCTATGTCTATCAAATACAAATCCTACAGGGGCACATAGTTAGGGACAAGGAGATTTCTACTAAAGACTAAACCTCTACTAAAAGTAAAGCCTTCATCTCAATGTCTTCTCGGTGCTAAGTAAAATCTCAATGGAATAAACATAATCATAATAATGTCATAATACTTATAAAGGTAAGAATCTATCTATACCAACCCAATCATAAGATTTATATCATAGAATAGCTCCTTTCAAAATTATGATTTTATAATTTGTTCATAAGAGACTTACCTATCTAAGTATCTAAATCGTATTCATCTTTATAGTGAGAAAACCTTTGATAATCATTTGATACTTTATCTAAAAGTATACTTTATTAATAAATCTTCAACTTAATGATGCTTGCAAAACTTCATAATCAAAGTCCACATTCATAAAATAGGCATAAGCATGTGTTCATATGAAATGAATTGTAAAACATATAATTGAATGAAATCATGCATTATTATGATCTATTTATGCATAATTTTATTCAATTACGTGTTTTCTACTGAGTTTCTGTAACGGCCCAAAGTACACTCTAGGTGTGAAATAGAAAATAGGACCCCGAGAGGCCCTAAAATCCCCCTTGACATAAGCATGGCGTAAAAAAATATAATAATTGAGAATAAACAATATAAGTCTCAACCCAACGACATAGAATATACCAATAGAGTAAATAAGAGAATATGAGAAATACTACTAAGTTTGAGATAAGCCTTCTACTATCATAGGTATGACTAGGAGAAACCCCTAAGTCACGTAGATAATTTAAAAACATAAAGACATCAAAAAAATAAAACTGTCCATGGCCTTGCCCTCAAATCATGAGGACACCAATCCAAGTAATCAATAATGAGGCAATCTATTTAAGTACATCTGGTTGGAGGAGTGTCAGATCCTATATTTTGAGATAAGATAGGCACACATATGCATTAGTACTATGAATGTACTAAGTATGGGGAAATTCAATAAAACCTAAACATGATAATATAGTGAATTTAAACATGATATGCATGACCAAGTAAACCGTAGTAAAATACCTTAAGAATAAATCGTAAATCATGAACAAGGTAAATGCATATTGAAAACCATAGAAAAGATTTGACAAGGGCTTTGAGGAAAACATAGTTCATTTGTGAGATATTTTCTGTTAACCAAAAATAAGACCATATGAGCTATAACATAGAATCTGGTGTAACCCTCACACCGAAAAGAGAGAGTCTACTTGCAAAGGTATATGTAACACCCCGAAAATTTCTAAGCTAAGGCCCGAATTATTCTTTATTAACATGTAAGATCGTACATGATGATTCTTAAATTTCTCATATGTGTAAAGATCAATTCTTTAGTGTGGGAATAAATTTGGATATTAATTAAGATCCCTAGAATCTCCTAGCACAAAGTTGAGGTGAAAGTTTCCATATCGATTAAGTTTTGATGTAGGATTCTACTTGGGTCAACTTTAAACGACCACATCTCTTAAAATATAAAGAGTTACGTGGCCCATAACCTATCAAATTAAAGGTACTTCAATCTTCTTTCCAACGCCACTAATTTCGTGTCAATCCAAGTTCTGAGTAAAAAGTTATGACCATTTTAGTAATCTGATATAACGCAGTGGCGAATTAGCCGACGGGAAAACATTAAAAAAGGTCATTTTGTCTTTTTACCTCTAAGAAAACCGTAAATGAACTTCTTGAATAATTGAAGAACCAAAACAATCAGATTTTCATCTCTTAATTCATCATTCTCTTCTCTCTCAAAACCTTAAGGAAAAGCCTTAAGGAAAAAATCAAAGTAGAAGACTCCATTTATGATTCTTTCAATCTTTTTCAAGATTCTTCTTCAAGGTAAACCATTCTCCATGAATTCCATTATTTCCAACTCAAATTCTTCCATACAATTATGAATCACTAATGAAAATCATAATTCTTGGCCATAGAGATTTCAAGAAACTAATTCAAGAATCTCAACAAAGGTTTTCTTGATTGTTCTACTTCAAGCTAGGGTTTTAAGACTTCTATTCAAGTTCTTTTTCAATACTTTTCAAAAACCTTGTTCTTTCAGGTATGTAAGGCTATCATGGTGTTGGACTGGTTCGTAAAGGTTCTATTTCATAAAGACTTAAGTGTTTCTAATGTTGTTTTATTCATATAAATATACATATACATATGTACCTACGTTGATTATTGGACTTGAAAGACAATTTCATAAGTGCATGTTTTCAAGAAGGTAAACACGTCTCATGTTTTGAAAAGTATTTCAAGATATGTAAGAAGTCCATTCTTTGTAATGGGTGAGTTGGGCACAATGTTATGTTAATTATTTTGGGATTAGTATCGAGCACCGAGTTGGGTTAGTGTTTTTTATGATTCTGAAGTCCCACAAAACTACGTAGCCAACGTAGGATAGGATATCATTTATTCTTCATGCGACTCCTCACTGTCTCTGAGAAGGCCAATTAGATGGATCCATAGTCACAATATCATCCTATACCCCGGCAAAGTATAGGATGGCCCTGGCAACGTTAGGTGAAACGTTGTATCATTGCTAGGCTCATGCTAATGGTTATCGGTTAGAAAAACTCCCCACAAGTAAAGTATATTATTTTCATGTTACCTTCATTGTATATCTTATTGTAAAACTTAAATGGTTTTCACTTTATGTATTGATTTAGTTGAGTTGCTTTCAGTTATTCAGTTCAGTTATTTGTTTACTCAGCCATATTACATACTCATACATTCAATGTACTGATGTCAGTCGACCTACATCTTTTAATGATGGAGATACATGTTTTTCTCAATAAGAGTCTGTTGAGATCATTTCATCTGCTCGTCAGCTTTTGAGTAAGACCTCTTTGCTTCCGGAGGACTCCATTTTCATTCAGCTTAGTAGTATTAGAGGTGTCGTGAGTCTTGTCCCGATATCTATCTTATATTTTAGAGGCTTCATAGACAGACTAAAATAGATATTCCCATTGTTCTGTCAGGATGTTTAATTTAACTTATGATTCATGTTAAGTATTTTTATAAGTCAGTAATTTTAAGGCTTTGTTAAATGTCTAAGTGTTCACCTGTTTTAAGCTTCCGCATATTGTTTAGTGTCATGTAAGTCATGTAGCTAGGCCAAGGGTTCGCTTGGGGACCAGCAATGGTTCTCGAGTGCCAGCCATGTCCACGGTGTAGGCTCGAGTCGTGACAATATAAGTCTATATCATACATAATTGCTAAGGTGGATTCACTAGCTAGATCATATAAGACAATCTTACGGGGGCATGTTGTTTGCACAAGAGGATTGATTTTAGCGACTCGACCTCTAATAACGAGAAGACCTCCATCTAAAATTCCTCCCAGTGCTAAGTAAATCCCGGCGGAATAAGAAATATACATAATCTTATCAAAATACATGGAAAGACAACAATTAAAGAATACCAATCCAATCATAAGTTCGTATTAGAGTAGCTCCTTCCAAGACCATAAGTTTGTAATAAGACACTTTCCTTCCTAAGCATCTAAATCATGATCTCATTCAAATGTGAGAAAAGCTTTCACAAGTCATTGACATTTCATCTTATAATAACCCTTTATTCATAAATCATCAATTACATCAAACATGCATGAATTCAAAATCAATTTATAAATTGAAATTTATAAGTTCATAGTCATAATCAAATATAAAGTCTGGGTCCATATGAAATCAATTAGAAAAAATGCAATTGAATCAAATTATGAATTATAAGATAAAAAATAGCAAATGAATCATAATAAATTAGACCCATGAAGAATAGTGTCACGCCCTGAGGCTACCCCCTTGACGTAACATGGGACCTAGGATCACGAGTGACCCCAAGCTAACCCTGAGTCTGGCATATATCAAGCATACTAAAAATAACTGAGTAAATGTAACTCCCTGGAAACTAGTAGGCTAAACTAGAGCTTAACGTGAGGGTTAGAGTCATGAGTGTACCTCCCCGTACCTAAACATATAGGGTTTCAATCTAGAACATCAAGGTTCAACCCCAAGGACCAACCAAGGGTCCTTGAGGAAGACCCTAAAAAGTGGCCTGGGCAGTGACCCACGACAGGGGACCCACACCTCCTGGGTGAGGAGCCGTAGGTCAAGCCTGCAGGTTAGGCTCTCTGACCCCCGACCCACGCTTCACCAGCACAGGCCGTGGGTCCAACCACGGTCCGTCTGTGAAGGGGTCGTGGGTGGTGACCTGGAACGATTTTAGTGAGTTGGTTGAGGGGTACTTTGGGTTTTCCATTTTTAATTAATATCAAGTGGTGTTGTTTTAGCCTATTTTTAAACACCTATATAAGTATTTCAGACCCCTAAACTAACTCATCCAAATCATTATTTCTAAATCCCAAATCAAAACCAACTTTTCCCCAAATATTCTCTCTCTAGAACTTCAAGGAAGAAGAAGAAGGAAGTTGGAGCTAGGGTTGAAGGAGCAAGTTTTTCTTCTCAAATTCATTGGATTTCACAGCTAAGGTATGGTAGCTCTTCATCCATGGAGCTCCTTCAAAACCCCCAATTTCAACGCTAGAAATCCCAAAAGTTAGGGTTTGACTTCAATCTCATGGATTCCTTTCAAATTCATTTTTAATGATTAAATTATGTTTTATTATAGATATATTGATGATTTTATATGGTTTTATTTTTAATTCCCCAAGAATCCATGAATTGCCCTATTTTCCCAATTTGGATCTCAAAGTGTGGGTATTGATTGATGCAAGTAGAATATGATAGAATTATGCATGTAGTAATTGAACTACTTGAATTATGTTATCATCCATGTTAATGTAGTAATTCTAGATGTATTAATGGAACATGATCTATGGTCCTTGAAGGGAAAAGTATGAGAATTATGCATGATTATGAGATTTATGTATATACTTTAAGAACACTTTGAGAGTGAAGTGATTATGATTATGATCTAGTTGTTGTGTTGTTGGAAGATATCCTCATTTACACAACTATGTATGAATATGATATGATGTGAAAGGTTTTATCACAATATGATGATTCTAAGGTTGAAAGGCTATTCTCACTTATTGAATCTATGAGCTATAGTATGAATTATGTTGGATTGAGTGTCAAGACATTCTTCCGTGAATATGAACTTAAGTCAAAACTTAATATGTAATACATGGGAATTAACGCTTAGCACTGAGTGGATATGAATATGAGATGGAAGCTTTTACACAAGTTGAGTCCGGCTTCCCAATGAAAGCTTCTACCTTAGTTGAGTTCGACTTTCCAAATGGGTCCGGTCCCTTCTACCTTAGTTGAGTCCGGGTTCCCAAAGTATGTATCTCATGAGATGGAAACCTTCTACCTTAGTTGAGTCCATTTTTCTAGTAGCAATCTCTTTATCCCATAAACTATATGCCCTCATAGGTCTTTAGCTAGTGGATCCACCTAAGCTAAGAGTATGATTCTACCTTAGGCAAGTAGAACAACCCCTTTTCGGTGTGGGATAGACACCGGATTCCATGATAAGCTCACATGGTCTATGTCGATTAAGGCTTATTCCCCATTATGATAGTATGAAGAAGAATATGAATTATGAACTATAGTTACTCAAGAAGCTTTACTTAGTATGTGTGGGATTATGGGATCTTATTCATGCATTTCACAAGTAGACATTGAGGGTATTTATGATATGTTCCTCTTATGATATGATGATCTATGAGTTGATTAAGCTTATGACTTATGCTCTTCCACTATCTTTAAAATGATGTTTTAACTTAGTAAATTGCATGCATTCAACTAAAATGTCCCTTTTTTGCGTGTTTTCAATACTTCTATGCATGGCTATCATACTTAGTGCATTTTTTTACTAACCCATAATTTTTTACATTTTTCCCTAAGTGTAGGGGCCGATTCTCAAGGCGGTCCTCATTGTGGCTAGAGCTTGGATTCGACTGTTCTCCTAGCTTGTGGTGAGTCCTCATGATTTGAGGACGGATGTTATCTTTGTAGTTCCGTTTTCTTGTATTTCCTTTCAGATTTTGTTGTAAGGGATGTGACCCTATTTGATTCAAGGATTGTAATAGATGGCTATATTGAGACAAGTCTAGACTTCCATTTTTTTAATGAAAATTTTGAACTTGAGAAATGCAGTTTTACTCTTTATTGTTCTATGCTTATGTTATGATATGCTAAGGGGCTTCCATGGTATCTTTAGGGGTTCTATGTGCCTTGTTACATCTAGGGGGTACCCCTGGGTCGTGACAGTAAAACATGTGCTATGCGGAAGCTAAAAATAGTGGATATCTGAGATGGAGAAAAACCCAACTAGTCTGAATATATAAAATATACTAAAAGTTTTAATGATGACTGAAACAACCACTTAACAACTCAAGCTGAATTTACTACTATGTCTGAAAAGCCTCTAACTGAGTTTAGTTGTTGGGACATGCCTCCCCAGCTAACTATAACAAAACTAAAAACTGAAAGTAAAGACTAAAATGAAAGCATGTCTATTGTCCTCGGAATATAAGGACTCACCACTGAAGCTGCTGAATGCGGATCGAGAATTGATCTAAGCGTGATCTTGAGGCTGAGTACCTGAACCTACATCATGAAAGGATGTAGCGCAGAGTATACGTCAGTACTTGGAATGTACTGAACATGCAGGATATAGATACTAAGCTGAACAAATATATATAAGCTGAACAAAGAATAATTGAGCAATGAAATAAACTAAGCAAGAATGTAAGTGCTGAAACATAACTGAAAAGCTAAGCTGAATGCAATGACCAAGTACTAATCATGAAAATAACATGCTGAACTGAATGCTGAAGTATAGACTAAAAACTTGGTCAAATGCACTAAAAGTCTGACTGTGGGAGCTACTATTAACCGACATAAATCACGTGATCTAAATGTGGAGTCCGATGTATACACCCCTATCGAGAGGACCCAATATACCTTGCCAGGGGTATAAAGGCATGACTGACATGATCACTAAATATGATGCCCAACAGAGGGGACTTATAATCCTAAGGGGGGATGTAGTATTGGAACTATGAGAGTACGCTGAACCCTAGTCCAACTCGGTGCTAAGTCTACTCCCAACTGAATATATATATGACACAAATGTAACTGAAATTCTGAATAGCTCAAAATACTGACATGCAATCTGAGAATGCAACATTTATATACTGATAATGTGACATTTGACATCTGGAGCATGATTATCTGTTTAACTGACCTAGCAAGTATAATTCGTGAACTAAGAGAATTTATACAACTAGGGTTCTGGGTTTCATGCAAGGAATCAAACAAACTTTCCAAGAAACAAGCTATTTTGTTTTAGGATACTACAACAACTAAATCACAGTAAATATCTAATGTTTTAGAAACCCTAGGTCTAAACAAGATATGAAGAATCAAGGAACTGAATGAATTCTAGGGACCTAGTGGATTAAAGGAACCCATTAGTAAAATTTCACATACCTGGTGATGAAATCTATGGAGAAATCCTTTGGACTTTGGGGCTGAAACTTGAAGAACACTGCTGCTTGTTCTTGGAAGAAACATATGCCTCTTTCTCTTCTTTTCGTTCTAACTTGGATGTGTTTTTTGAAGAATGAGGGTTCTGGGTAAGTCTGACTAAGTTATTAGGCTTAGACTGAATAAAACGATGTAGTTTTGGCCTCAAGCGACGTAGTTTAAGTGCCTAATGTATAGGGAAAAGGACCAAAACAACCCTGACTTAAAACTAACGAGTGCCATCTACTATAGGACTGACGGGCCGTCATTTGAACTACCAACCGCCGTTTGGAGTCGTCGTTCATGCTCTGCCCGACAGGGCTTCACTTAAATGAGCATAAGCTTTTATTTCGAGATTGGATTTTAGCAAACTTGGTGGCGTTGGAAAGAGGATTCAATTATCTTTAATTTGATAGGTAATATGCCACCCAATTCATTTTGTTCTAAAAGATACGACTGTTTGAAGTTGACCCAACAACCATTTTCCTCCAATTGGCTGCTGACCCTCACCTACGGTCCATAGGTCCAACCACGAACCATACTGGTCGACCGTGGGTGGGATCAGAGACCATCAAAATTTGGACCTTAGCAACGGAACCCCACCTATGGTCCGTAGTTCTACCTACGGTTCGTGGGTGGTTTTATTGGTACTGGCACCAATTTTTTTTGAAAACTAGGATTTTCTTTATTTTGAGATCTGAGGTGTTACATTATCTCCCCGTTTGGAACATTCGTCCTCGAATGAAGTCTAAACAAGCTGAGTATGGAGGGAAGGAGCTGTAATCCCTACCACTAAGTACTAATAACTGATATGTAACTGAACTGAGTTCCCTGTTCATGCAAATATGCTAAAATGCAAGGATAACTGAAGGAACAAGATACTGAGACTGAATTTACGCAAGATTAAACTGAGAGACTGGAGAGGAACTATTACCTCAAGCTGAAACGTAATCTGAAGGGAAGAGGTGAGGATACTTGGCCATCATGGCTGCTTCTGCTTTCCAAGTAGCTCCCTCTACGGACTAACTCCTCCACAAAACCTTCACTGAAGCAACTTCCTTATTTCTCAACCTACGAACCTAACGGTAAAGAATTTCAACCGGAACCTTTTTATAAGTGAGACTATGCTTCACAGCCACACTCTCTTATGGTACTATTGATGCCGGATCACCCACACACTTTTTCAACAAGGAAATGTTAATGACTGGATGAACCGCTACTAGTTTTGCTGGCAACTCTAACTCATAGGCCACATTACCAACCCTTTATTCTGTAAGAACCTACATATCTAGGACTGAGCTTTCCTTTCTTGCTAAATCTCATCACTCCCTTCATAGGTGACACCTTCAGGAAAATCCAATCATCGATTTCAAACTCTGAGTCCCTTCTCCTCACATCTGTGTAGGACTTCTGATGACTCTTGGCTGTCTTTAGTCTATCTCTGATGAGCTTAATATTTTACATAGCTTCATGAACAAAATTTGGCCTAATCAAGGCTGCTTCACCTACTTCGAAACAACCAATCAGAGATATACACCTACGCTCATATAGTGCCTCATAAGGGGCCATATGAATACTGGAATGAAAGGTATTATTATAAGCAAACTTTATGAGAGGTAGGTGATCATCCCAACTACCCTTGAAATCGATCACGCAAGCTCTCAACATGTCCTCTAAGTTCTAAATGGTACGCTCTGCTTGACCATCCGTCTGTGGATGAAATGTTGTACTGAGATTTACCTAAGTACCAAGACCTTTCTGAAATGATTTCCAGAAATGAGATGTAAACTGAGGACCTCTATCTGAGATGATAGATAAGGGAACCCCATGAAACCTGAATATCTCATTGATTTAGAGTTTGGCGTAGTCCTCCGCTGAATCGGTAGTCTTGACAACCAAGAAGTGAGCGAACTTAGTGACTCTGTCTACTATAACCCAAATGGAGTCATGCTGTCATCGAGTACAAGGTAAACCCGTAATGAAGTCCATGTTTATCACTTCCCACTTCCATGTGGGAATGTTAATCTCTTGAGTCATACCTCATGGTTTCTGATGTTCTACTTTCACCTATTGACAATTAGGACACTTAGCCACAAAGTCTGCGATATCTCTCTTCATGCCGTTCCACCAAAAGACTTCCCGTAGATCACAGTACATCTTAGTGGCACCTGGATGAATGGAATACTTGAAGTTATGAGCTTCGGTAAGGATCTACTGCCTCAACTCACCCACCTTAGGAACACATAATCTACCCTAGTAACGAAGCACACCATCTCCCCATGGGAGAAAACCTCAACTTTCTGCTGATGAACTACACCTTTCAACTGAAGTAATATAGGATCACTATCTTGTTTTTCCTTAACCCCCGCTACCAATGAAGATTTTGACCCATTCTGAACTATCACACTACCATCTGATGTGTCCATAAGGGAAATTCCTAAGCGAGCAAGCCGATATACATCTTTGGCTAACTCTTTCTTTTCTTCTTCAGCATGTGCTACACTACCCATAGATAGTCTGATGACAGCATCAGCCACTACATTGGCCTTACCAGGATGGTAAAGCATATTCATGTCATAGTCCTTGAGGAATTCAAGCCATCTCCTATTACAAAGATTCAACTCTTTCTGGGTGAACACATACTGGAGGCTCTTATGATCTGTGAACACATCAACATGAACACTATACAAGTAATGTCTCCAAATATTTAGGGCAAATACTACGACTTCAAGCTCGAGGTCATGAGTCGGGTAGTTCTTCTTATGGACCTTAAGTTGTCTAGAAGCATAAGCTACGAACTTACCTCACTGCATCAACACACAACCTAGGCCGACCCTAGATGCATCACAATAAATCACATAACCGTCTGAACCATCTGGTAGAGTCAAGACAGGAGCTGTAGTCAACCTAGACTTCAATTCTGAGAAGCTTTTCTCACACTCATCTGACCACTGAAATTTGACCTTCTTCTGAGTCAACTTGGTCAATGGGGAACCTATGGATGAAAATCTTTCAACAAATCTCCTGTAATAACTAGCCCAACCCAAGAAACTTCTTATATCTGTTGGAGAGGTAGGTCTGGGCCAGCGTTTCACTGCCTCAATTTTTTGAGAATCCACTCGGATCCCTTCACTAGATACAACATGACCAAGGAAAATGACCGACTGTAACCAGAATTCACATTTCCTGAATTTAGCGAATAACTAATGATCTTTGAGAGTTTGCAGAACAACTCTCAGATGAGTCGCATGCTCCTCCTCACTCCGAGAATAAATGAGGATATCATCAATAAAGACGACAACGAACAAGTACAAATACTGTTTGAACACCCTGTTTATTAAGTTCATGAAAGCTGCAGGAGCATATGTTAATCCAAAAGACATAACTACAAATTCATAGTGACCATACTGAGTCCTGAAGGCTGTCTTCACAATGTCACTATCTCTGACTCTGAGCTGATGATAGTCAGATCTGAGGTCTATCTTAGAAAAACAACTAGCACCCTAAAGTTGGTCAAACAAGTCTTCAATCCTGGGGATAGGATACTTATTCTTGATGGTGACTTTGTTCAACTGATGATAGTCAATGCACATTCTGAGAGAACCATATTTATTTTTCACGAACAACACTGGAGCACCCCATGGAGAGATACTGGGTCTGATGAAGTCCTTACCTAGAAAGTCTTTCAACTGTTCTTTCAATTCCTTTAGCTTAGTTGGAGCCATTCTGTAAGGAGGAATCAAAACAGGATAGGTATCGGGAATGAGATCTATTCCAAAGTCGATTTCCCTTTCGGGAGGAACTCTGGGAAGATCTTATGGGAACACTTCCGAGAATTCATTTACTACAGGGACTGACTCAAGAGTTGGGGTTTCAGAGTTTGAATCCTTAACCCAAACAAGATGATATATATACCCTTTGGAAATCATTTTCTAGCCTAAAGGTAAGAGATGAATCGACCCACAAGCACTGAACTACTACCCCTCCAATCTAAGACTGGCTCGTTTTGAAACTGAAACCAAACGATCCCAGTTCTACAATCGATTGAGGCATAACAGGAATGTAACCACTCCATGCCTAGAATGACATTAAAATCTACCATTTCTAACTCTACCAGATCTACTGAGGTGACTTTTTGAGAAACTGTGGCAGGGTAATTTCTGTATATCCATCTAGCTATAACTTGGTCACCAACTGGAGTAGAGACTGAGAAGGGTTCTGAAAGAGTTTCTGGACTGACACCGAAGTTTACTACTATATAGGGAGTTACAAAAGACAGTGTAGCCCCTGTATCTAACAATGCATAAACACCTAAATAAAAAACTCGTAACATAACAGTGACCACATCAGGAGAATCTTCCTAGTCCTGGCGAGCCTGGAGAGCATACAACCTGTTCTGGCGCTGACCGTCACCTGTACCAGACGAAGCACCCTACTGAGTTGGGCGACCTGCTGGTGCTGCTGGAGATGTAGACTGAGCCCTATTGTTGTTACCTCCTTGCCCCTTCCTATAAGAAGGGAAATACTTTAACTTGTGGCCAGACTGACCATATCCAAAGCACCCTTGCGTGCCTACAAGACACTCGCCCGAATGGTTCTTACCACACTTTGGACAAGTTGGGAACGTCCTGTTACCTGAAGTACTCCGCAGATACATAGATCCTGATGCCCTACCTTTCTGATCTTGTCGATACCTGGGGATGGAGCACCAGCTGATGAGGGTGGTAGGGCTGTAGTCATTTGCTGAAACTGTAAGCGCTTCCCACCGCCTGACTTTTTCTGTGAGTATTCATAATTTCATGTCATGGCCTTTTTATTATCGTTATCCATTTCCCTAAGCTTATCTCCCTCAACCTACTAAGCTTGAGTCATGAGTCATGAGTCTGTAGATATCCATATGTAACACCCCATAGTTTAGTAGGCCAACTAGGGCTAAGTGTGCGGGAAACAAGAGCCCAGGCCAAGGGTTAAGAGGCAAGACCAAGGGGCAAGGCCCAAGCCAAGGGCCAAGGCTGCCCCAAGTCCTCAAATTATTTCCCCACTTCACGACCACCACCACGGCTCGTGGTGGCTAAGGAAGTTGCTACCTTGAGCTGCCCAAGAATGGCTCACCTTCACGAGCCACTTCACAGCCAGTGGTGAAGACTACATATCGTGGGAAGGCTCGTGAAGATGCCTTTAGGATTTTAGGAGGCCAAAGACTCATGGCCTAGCCACTGCCCAAGGACCACGGCTCGTGGAGCCTGCCGTGGTGCCTGTCACATGGCTGCCTAGTGAAGGCTATTTTAGGTAATTCCTATTTAGGTGGTTATTGAGTGAAGTCGTTAGCTTATTCATCCATGGATTCTTCCATCCATGGAGCCCCCTAGAATTCCCCCAATTTGATAAAGAATTCCCCAATTCAAGTTAGGGCTTCTTCAATGTTGTGGGTTATGTTGATTATGGATCCAATTGAGTGGATATTGATTGTTTTTGATTGAATTAGTAGTGAATCATGTTATTATGATGAAATTACATGTTTTCTATGCCTAATCCTAGTCTAATTCATGAAATTGAAGTAATGTGGGTTTATGCCTTAAATAGGGAAATTGAGGATTTAGAGATGATCTTCTAGGGTTGATGTTATGAGTAGTAATTTCTTGAGAATAAAAGTATATACACATGAATTGAATTAGATTAAAGTATATATGATGGATCATGACTAGTAATGCTTCAGATTGAGTAAGACATGAATGTTAAGTAAGGCTTAATAACTAGCCTAGGGGGTGTATGCTTGGCCCCAAGTGGATATTTACAATGAGTTAGAAGTTCTCACGTAGTTGAGTCCGGGCTTCCAAAAGAAAAAATGGGACCCTCACATAGTAGAGTCCGGGTTTCCTCAAAGTAGGTCTCATGAGATGGAAGCCTTTACCTAGTGGAGTCCGGGTTTCTAGTAGCAATTTCCGTATCCAAGGAACTAAGATGTGCTTAAAGAAGTATCTCGTAGTGTTCAAAAGTAAGATAAACTAAGACATACTTAGAGAGGCATCTCATAGTGTTCCAAGAGTAAAATGAACTAAGACATACTTGAAGAAGTATCTCGAAGTGTTCAAAAGCATTAATGAACTAAGACATGCTTAAAGAAGTATCTCGTAGTGTTCAAGGTAATAATGAACTAAGACATGCTTGAAGAAGCATCTCATAGTATTCAACCTAATAATGAACTAAGATGTGCATAAGGAAGTACCTCATAGTGTTCTAAGGTTTTATGAGAAGGACTAGTCCCCAATTAATGAGTTTTGTATGACGGCCTAAAGTGATACTTAGTATGGGTAGGATTATGGGGTCTTATCCATGCATTGCACAAGTATAACTTGAAGCTACTTATGAAGTGTTTCTCCTATATGATTTATGTTTAGCTTGGATTGTTCCTATAGTTGCCTTCCATGATATGTTGGACTAAAGATGAAGATTCCCTTGTCTATGAGAATTAAGCTAAGGATGAGATCAAAGGACGGTAAGTATGATTATGACGGCCTAAAAGTGGTACTTAGTATGGATGGGATTATGGGGTCTTATCCATGCATTGCACAAGTATGACTTAGGATTACTTATGAAATGGTTCTCTTATGATATGAAGCTCTAAGTATTAACTATGTTATGAATATGATGTATCTCTTATATTTATGGACCATGGCTTATGTTGACAAATGCTTACATTATGTCTATGTTGGAGATTATGCCTATGACTATGTTATTATCTCTTATGCTTATGGCTTATGTCTTATTTTGGCTAACGCTTATGTTATGCTCTTATGATGTTATGCTAGCTATCATATTTAGTACATTTTGTACTAATGCAGAATCTTGCCTACATTCTTATCAAATGTAGGGTCCCGCGACATTGAGTTACATTCTTGTGGTTAGGTTTATAGTAGAGCAAGGAGTTGAAGACTTGGTGAGTCCTTATAGCATCGAGGATGTGACTTCCTTTCTTTTCTGTCTTTATTTTATGTTTTAGACTTTTGTATGGGCTGCATCCCCAAGATTTATTCAAGTTGTTTAAGATGGTTTGAGATAAAGTGTTATAGACTTCCACTTGCTTTTATAAAAGACTTCGATTGTATGGTAAAAGTTGTAAAATTTCTGCATCATTTCTATTGCTTTATGTTATGATATGCTAAGGGGCTTGTATGACACCCTTCTGGGTTGAGTACACCTTGTTACGTCTAGGGTATACCCCTGGGTCCTGACAAACTTGGTAATCAGAGCACAAGGTTTAGAATGATTCTAGGATTGTCTCAAAACCAGGTCTAGTAGAGTCTTATTCATATGTGTGAAGCGCGCCACATTTATGAATAGGAAACTATTAGATGATTAGTAAATCTCACTTCTTCATTTTCTAAGTCGTGCCATAGAGTTTAACTCTATAAGGTCTTTCTCCTAATCCGTGCCCTAGGGTTTTCAGGATATGACGACTACAAGGGCTAATGCTAGAAGGAATGAGGAAGATAATGTGAATCAAGAGGTTCCTCCCCAAGCTCCTCCTCAAGATCCTCAAGCTCCGATTAACCCTAAGGAGGAGAATGTTACAAATGCAGAGTTTAGGTCGACAATTCAAATGTTAGCCCAAGCCATGACGATACAAGTGAATAGGGAGGTGGTAGCTCCGGTGAATCTAATAGTGGGCATGGCTGCCTCAAGAGTGAGGGATTTTATGAGGATGAACCCTCCAGAGTTTTATGGATACAAGGTGGAAGAGGATCCTAAGGGGTTTATAGATGAGGTTTATAAGGTACTTGCTATCATGGGGGTGACTTCGATAGAAAAAGCGGAGCTAGACGCTTACCAATTGAAAGATGTTGCTCAAGTTTGGTGTGAACAATGGAAATATGCTAGGCCGATAGGAGCAGGTCCAATAGAGTGGGAAGTGTTCAAACTAGCGATTATTGATAGGTTCTTTCCCCGAGAGTTGAGGGAAGCTAAGGTGGAAGAGTTCATTAACCTTAAGCAAGGTAGCATGAGTGTTAAGGAGTATGCATTGAAATTTACCCAACTATCCAAGTATGCTCCATCTATGGTGGCAAATTCGAGGGATATATCCGACATAGTAAGAAAAGAATGTCGTACGACAATGCTCCTTCATGATATGGATATCTCACGTCTTATGGTTTATGCCCAACAAATGGAGGAAGAGAAACTCAAGGAAAAGAATAGAGAGGCAAAAAGAACAAGGACCGGTGATGTGAACTTTTCTAATGAAAAGTCCGAGGGACAAGGTCGAACTAGGTTTAAACAAAGGCATTCCGGTCAAGATTTCCCTTATACCCCTAAGCATAGCCAAGATAAGGGTAGTGGATCTCATGTGACTAAGTTTACTTGTGTAAGGTGTGGAAGGAATCATGAGGGTAGGTGCCTAGCTGGCACGGATGGTTGTGGAAAGAGTGGACACAAGATGAGGGATTTCCTTGTGCTTAAAGCTAAGGGGAGAGAGGAAAACCAAGCCTCTCCTAGTGGTCCAAACTCCGATGCTCCCAAGCGAATGTGGTTTTATGCACTTCAAGCTAGAGGTGAAGAAGAGTGTGCTCCAAATGTGGATTCCGGTATGTTACTAGCTTCTTAATTGATTGTTTATGCTTTATTAGAATTTAGATGTCATCTTGTGGTTTTTTGGTTGCATGTACCACCTAGTTAAGGTGAGGGAGAAAAGTGTAAGTGTTGACCAACTTCAAAGTGGTAGTTATCTTTTTAAGATTGATCTTAAGTATAGATCCGACCATAGTAGAATTAAAAGAGATGGTGACTAGGAAAAAAAACCCGTTGAGGCTTCCTCCCAAGGGGCAGATGGTATGCCTTAATGGTAAGATCATTGTGTGTTTATATGTTACCATGATTCCTTTATATGCATGTTCTTGAGAAAACTATATTTTAGTAAGAAAATGAGCTCTTATGATTGATTTTCTCATGTTGTTGTGTGTTGTGTAAAAGTTGCCTTCATGCTTCCTGAGATGGATTGTTGAACATGCTTTAGTATGCTTTTGAGAGTAAATTGCATATAATCTCCATGAGATGGTGTTGAGCATGCTTTTAGTTTGGGAAGGTAGTTCCTCCTATGAATAATCATGCACAATGGGTTGTTAGATGTAGTTCCTACTTCCTTGTGTTGCATTGAGTATGTTTAGCTAGGAGATGAAGTTACTTCTTTGTTATGTGCATTAGATGAGTTGCATGCACGATGGGTTGCTAGTCTAGAGTCGTGACCTTAAGAAGAGCCTAGAACTTCATTCGAGGACAAATGTCCCCAAGGGGGAGATATTGTAACACCCCGTAGTTTAGTAGGCCAACTAGGGCTAAGTGTGAGGGCAACAAGAGCCAAGGCCAAGGGACAAGAGCCAAGACCAAGGGGCAAAGCTCAATCCAAGGGGCAAGGCCCAAGCCAAGGGCCAAGTCTGCCCCAAGGCCTCAAAGCACTGCCCCACTTCACGACCACCACCATGGCTCGTGGAGTGGCTCGTGGTGGCTAAGGCAGTAGCTACCTTGAGCTGCCCAAGAGTGGCTCACCTTCACGAGCCAGTTCACGGCCAGTGGTGAAGACAATGACTCGTGTGAAGTCTCGTGAAGATGCCTTTAGGATTTTTGGAGGCCAAAGCCTCATGATCTAGCCACTGTCCAAGGACCACGGGCAGGAACACGGCTCGTGGCAAGGACCAAGGCTCGTGGAGCCTACCGTGGTGCCTGGCAGATGGCTGCCTAGTGAAGGCTATTTTAGGTAATTCCTATTTAGGTGGTTATTAAGTGAGGTCATTTTTATAGACTTAGTACACCTATATAAGCTATTTTAACCCTTTAACCACCCCAATTAAGTCATTATTTCCCAAGACCCAAATCAAATCCCCAAAAGCTCCCCTTTCAAATATTTCTCTCTCTAAAACTTGAAGAAAAAGATAGACCTTGAAGCTAGGTCAAGAACAAGACATCCAATCTCCAAGCTTTGAAAGGTTTTATAATCAAGGTATGATATCTTATTCATCCATGGATTCTTCCATCCATGGAGGCCCCCTAGAATTCCCCCAATTTGATGAAGAATTCCACAATTCAAGTTAGGGCTTCTTCAATGTTGTGGGTTATGTTGATTATGGATCCAATTGAGTGGATATTGAATGTTTATGATTGAATTAGTAGTGAATCATGTTATTATGATGAAATTACATGTTTTCTATGCCTAACCCTAGTCTAATTCATGAAATTGAAGTAATGTGGGTTTATGCCTTAAAAAGGGAAATTGAGGATTTAGAGATGATCTTCTAGGGTTGATGTTATGAGTAGTAATTTCTTTAGAATAAAAGTATATACACATGAATTGAATTAGATTAAAGTATATATGATGGATCATGACTAGTAATGCTTCAGATTGAGTCCTTATGATGAGATATGGTTAGAATTGCTTAAGAATGAAGCTTGTGACTAGAATGTCTTGTGATCTAGATAGGTATGATGATTGTAAATGGTAAAGCTTTGAGAGTAAGGCTTGTAGTCATGAATGTTAATCACTAGGTCTTTGAGAGTCAAGCTAATATGTTGAATTATGCTTGAATTGGCTTTGAGAGTGAAGCCTATATGAAAATGGTAGACTAGGAGATATCATTGTGGTGGAAGACGTTTACCCACCTAGACTACCTTATGAATGTTTGAATGCATAAAGTGATAGAATCACTTGAAACATGGATTGACTGTCAAGGACATCCTTCCATGAGATATGAATGTTAAGTAAGGCTTAATAACTAGCCTAGGGGGTGTATGCTTGGCCCTAAGTGGATATTGACAATGAGTTGGAAGTTCTCACGTAGTTGAGTCCGGGCTTCCAAAAGAAAAAGGGGGACCCTCGCATAGTAGAGTCCGGGTTTCCTCAAAGTCGGTCTCATGAGATGGAAGCCTTTACCTAGTGGAGTCCGGATTTCTAATAGTAATCACTGTATACCAGGATTTAAGACGTGCTTAAAGAAGTATTTGGTGGTGTTCAAAAGTAAGATGAAATAAGACCTACTTAGAGAGGCATCTCATAGTGTTCCAAGAGTAAAATAAACTAAGACATACTTGAAGAAGTATCTCGAAGTGTTCAAAAGCATTAATGAACTAAGACATGCTTAAAGAAACATCTAGTAGTGTTCAAGGTATTAATGAACTAAGACATGCTTGAAGAAGCAACTCATAGTGTTCAACCTAATAATGAACTAAGATGTGCTTAAGGAAGTACCTCATAGTGTTCTAAGGTTTTATGAGAGGGACTAGCCCCCAATTAATGAGTTTTGTATGACTGCCTAAAGTGATACTTAGTATGGGTAGGATTATGGGGTCTTATCCATGCATTGCACAAGTATGACTTTAAGCTATTTATGAAGTGTTTCTTGTATATGATGTATGTTTAGCTTGGATTGTTGCTATAGTTGCCTTCCATGATATGTTGGACTAAATGTTAAGATTCCCTTGTCTATGAGAATTAAGCTAAGGATGAGATCAAAGGATGGTAAGTATGATTATGATGGCCTAAAAGTGGTACTTAGTATGGATGGGATTATGAGGTCTTATCCATGCGTTGCACAAGTATGACTTAGGGTTACTTATGAAATGGTTCTCTTATGATATGAAGGTCTAAGTATTGACTATGTTATGAATATGATGTATCTATTATATTTATGGACCATGCCTTTGTTGACAAATGCTTACATTATGTCTATGTTGGAGATTATGCCTATGACTATGTTATTATCTCTTATGCTTATGGATTATGTCATATGTTGGCTAGCGCTTATGTTATGCTCTTATGATGTTATGCTAGCTATCATATTTAGTATATTTTGTACTAACGCATACTCTTGCCTACATTCTTATCAAATGTAGGGTTCGGCGACATTGAGTTCCATTCTCGTGGCTAGGTTTCTAGTAGAGCAAGGAGTTGAAGACTTGGTGAGTCCTCATAGCATCGAGGATGTGACCACCTTTCTTTTATGTTTTAGACTTTTGTATGGGCGGCGTCCCAAATATTTATTCAAGTTGTTTTAGATGGTTTGAGACAAAGTGTTATAGACTTTCACTTGCTTTTGTAAAAGACTTCGATTGTATGGTAAAAGTTTTAAAATTTCCGCATCCTTTCTATTGCTTTATGTTATGGTATGCTAAGGGGCTTGTATGAGACCCTTCGGGGTTGGGTACCCCTTGTTACATCTAGGGTGTACCCCTAGGTCGTGACACCATATCCCCTAACAACATAACATTCCTGCACTCGGTCTTTACCAAATCGGATATTCCAAACAAGAACTTGTTTATTTGTGCCCTCGAATCAACAACCATATATGGAGCATACCGGGAGAGCTGAGTGAACTTCAGTCCGTATTCCTAGACCGACATTGAACCCTGCTTCAAGTTCATAAACTCTTGTGCCTTTGCTTCTCTCAACTCCCTTGGGAAGAACCTGTCCTGAAAAGCTCCAGTAAAACAATCCCAATTCACAAGAGCTGCATCCGCACCCTGTGTTCTTTCCACTAAGTGAACCAGATATGAGCCACATCTTTAAGTTGATAGGATGTTAACTCAACATTCTCAGTACCAGTCACTTGCATTACCCCAAGAATTTTCTTAACCTCATCAATGATGTTCTATGGGTCCTCACCAACCTTTGACCCTAGAAATTCAGGCGAATTCATCCGAACAAAGTCTCAAGCCCTAGCTGCAGCTGATCCACCATTCATGTTTACAGGGACTGTGGCCTGCTGATTGTTCTGATTGGATACACTCTGAGCCAAGAGCTGGATCACATTCCGAAATTCTACATTCGTAACCTCATAGTTCAGGACTGGAGGAACTACGTCAGCATTGCGGGCATTAGTATTCCGTGTGTTAGCTCTACGAGGAGGCATGATCTGAAACACATAACAATGGATTAGAAAGAAGAAGTTGAATCATACCTCATGCACGATAAGAATAGCAAAGAAAGTGAATTTTTTCTTAAAACACTTCGTAGCCTCCCCCTCATAGATGTGGCGCGCTTCACACCAATGAAAGAAACTCTACTTAGTGTGACTTTCAGACATCCTAGGACTCTTGAACCTAATTCTCTGATACCAAGTTTGTTACGCCTCGAGGCTACCCCCCTTGACGTAACACGGGACCTAAGATCATGAGTGACCCCAAGCTAACCCTGAGTCTGGCATATATCAAGCATACTAAAAATAACTGAGTAAAACATGTATTATGCAGAAGCTAAAAATAGTGGATATCTGAGATGGAGAAAAACCCATCTAGTTTGAATATATAAATATACTAAAAGTTTAGTGATGATTGAAACAACCACTTAACAACTCAAGCTGAATTTACTATTATGTCTGGAAAGCCTCTAACTGAGTTGAGTTGCTGGGACATGCCCCCTAGCTAACTCTAACAAAACTAAAAACTGAAAGTAAAGACTAAAATGAAAGTATGTCTATTATCCTAGGAATATGAGGACTCACTACTGAAGCTGCTGAATGCGGATCGAGAATCGATCTAAGCGTGATCTGGATGCTGAGTACATGCACCTACATCATGAAAGGATGTAGCGCAGAGTATGCGTCAGTACTTGGAATGTACTGAACATGCAGGATATATATACTAAGCTGAACAAATATATATAAGCTGAACAAAGCATAACTGAACAATGACATAAACTGAGAAAGAATTTAAATACTGAAACATAACTGGAAAGCTAAGATGAATGCAATGACCAAGTACTAATCATGAAAATAACATGCTGAACTGAATACTGAAGTATATACTGAAAACCTGGTCAAATGCACTAAGAGTCTGACTGTGGGAGCTATTAAGCGACATAAACCACTTGAGCTAAATGTGGAGTCCGATGTATACACTCCATCGAGAGGACTTAATATTCCTTGGCAGGGGTATAAAGGCATGACTGGCATGATCACTAAATCTGATGCCTAACAGAGGGGACTTATAATCCTACGGGGGCACATAGTTCTGGGACTATAAGGGTACGCTGAGCCCTAGTCCAACTCGGTGCTAAGTCTACTCCCAAATGAATATATGTATGACACAAATGTAACTGAAATACTGAATAGCTCAAAATACTGACATGCAATATGAGAATGCAACATTTATTTACCGATAATGTGACATTCGAAAACTAGAGCATGATTATCTGTTTAACTGACCTAGCAAGTATAATTCGTAAACTAAGAGAATTTATAAAACTAGGGTTCTGAGTTTCATGCAAGTAATCAAGAAAACTTTCCGAGAAACAAGATATTTCGATTTAGGATACTACAACAACTAAATCACAGTAAATATCTAAGGTTTTAGAAACCGTAGGTCTAAACAAGATATGGAGAATCAAGGAATTGAATGAATTCTATGGACCTAGTGGATGAAAGGAACCCACTAGTGAAATTCCACATACCTGGTGACGAAATCTACGGAGAAATCTTTTGGATTTTGATGCTGAAACTTGAAGAACACTCCTGCTTGTTCTTGAAAGAAATCGGCGCCTCTTTGTCTTCTTTTTGTTCTAATTTGGATGATTTTTTTCAAGAATGAGGGTTCTGGGTAAGTCTGACTAAGTTATTAGGCTTAGACTGAGCAAAACGACATAGTTTAGGCATCAAATGACGTAGTTTAAGTGCCTAATGCATAGGGAAAAGGACCAAAACGATCCTGACTTAAAACTGACGAGTGCCATCTACTATAGGACTGACGGGCCATCGTTTGAACTACAAACCGTCATTTGGAGTCGTCGTTCATGCTCTACCCGACAGAGCTTCACTAAAACGAGCATAACATTTTACTCTGAGCTTGGATTTTAGCAAACTCTGTGGTTTTGGAAAGAGGATTCAATTATCTTTAATTTGATAGGTCATAGGCCACTTAATTCTGTTTGTGCTAAAAGATATAACCGTTTGAAGTTGACCCAACCACCATTTTCCTCCAATTGGCTGCTGACCCTCATCTACGATCAGACCTACGGTCTGTAGGTCTAACCATAGACCTTACTGGTCGACCGTGGGTGGGATCAGAGACCATCAAAATTTAGACCTTAGCGACGGAACCCCACCTACGGTCCGTGGGTGGTTCCGTTGGTACGGGCACCCGTTTTTTTCAAAACTAGGATTTTCTTCATTTTGAGATCTGAGGTGTTACAAATAGCATGAAACCCTAGCTAATTGGGTGAAATTGAATCAGAAATTTGAGTTTCTCTTGGAAACTAATGGATGAAACAGATTCATTGGTGAATTCCTATATATCTTGGATAATCAAGGCCCTAAAAGCAAGAGATAAAATCCTTGAAGTCCTTGAAAGCGTATTTCTTCAACTTGGAGATCTTGAGAGTATTTGGAGAAGGAACCCTTGAGAGATCTTGTGAGTTTGAGTCAATGAGTATTGTTTTGAAGGTTAATATCAGTTATATGTGTAGTTATATGGTCAATATGAAATAGTTTAGGGGTTAAATAGGTAGGAAAAAGACCAAAATGCCCTTAATTAAAATCTGTCGAAATGTAATGTACGGTTCGTAAGACTTTCTATGGACTGTTCTCGTCAACCGTAGGACCTGTTACTGAATCTCAACATCCTGGCAGTCTCCAGGATACCCTTTCTACGGGTTGTGGAACTTTCTACAGCCAGTTGGACATCATCGTAGAACCCAAGAACCATCCATGATTTCACTAAGTCCAAACAACTTCAACGGAAGCCTTTCTAAGGCTCGTAGAGATACTCACAGTTCATCCTGTTCATTAATAGATCATCATCAGAGACTTGACATTTTTCAAAAACTCACCTAATTCCTATGACAGCCTTTCTACGGCCCGTAGAAATTCCTATGATTTGTAGGTCTACTTTTAGGAATAGGTTTACTCGTAGGAATAGTAACCAGTATAAATTTTGAAAAACATGTTTTTCCAAAAACTCAACTTTCTATTTACGAGGTGTTACAATATCTCCCCCTTTAAAACATTCGTCCATGAATGGGACTCAAGCTAGCATGAATAGAGTAGGGAAAGAAGCTAACAATCCAAGATGAATGCAATTTACATTAAAATGCAAAAAATCATGGAGTAATTGACTCCAAGCTAAAACATAACCTTTCTAAAATAAGTTTTCATGAACATCCATGCATATGGAAACATGAGAATGACTATAACGTATGAATCTGTAAGAATGAACTATTAGGAACTTAATAACTCAAGCTAGAATGGGAGCGGAGGGAAAGAGATGAGGATACTTGTACATCATATCGTCTTTGGGCTCCGTAGTAGCACCCTTAACTAATTATTTCCTCCAAAGACCTTTTATGGAAGGAACTTCTTTATTTCTCAACTTACAAACTTGATGATCCAAAATTTCAATCGGAACCTCTTCATAAGAAAGACTTCCCTTAACTCCAAAACTTTCCAATGGTACAATAGACGTCAGATAACCAACACACTTTTTCAATAAAAAGACATGGAATACCGGATGTAACGATGCCAAATCTGAAGATAACTCCAAATCATAAGCAACTTTGCCAATCAGTCTAAAAGTCTTATATGGGCCCACATATCGGGGACTAAGCTCCTCTTTTTATCTAAATCTCATCACACCCTTCATGGGTGACATTTTCAAGTAAACCCAATCATCAACATCAAATTCAAGCTCTCTTCTCTTAACATCGGCAGAAGAATTTTGTTGACTTTGCTCCGTTTTCAACCTTTTTATAATAAGTCAAACCTTTTCCATAGCCTCATGTACTAACTCAGGCTTTATCAAAGATACTTCACCAACTTCAAACCAGAAAATAGGAGACCTAAATCTCCTACCATGGAGATCCTCAAATAGAGCCATTTGGATACTATAATGATAACTATTATTATAAGTACACTCGAACAAAGGGAAGTGACCATCCCAATTACCCTTAAAGTCAATCACGCAAGATCTCAACATATCTTGAAAAGTTTGGATAGTATGCTCGGCTTGACTTGAGTATCAAGACCCTTCTGAAATGAGCTACAAAACTAAGACATAAACAATTGAGTACCTCGGTCGAAGATAATGGATAAAGGCACTCCATGCAACCTCACTATTTCCTGAATATAAAGTTTAGCATAGTCCTCAGCAGAAAATTATTTTTTTACGGGGAGAAAATGAGCCATCTTAGTTATTCGGGCCATAATGACCCAAATCAAATCATACTGATGGTGAGTACGAGGTAAACCTGTAATGAAGTTAAAATTCAAATCTTCCCACTTCCAAGTAGGAATGCTAATGTATGGAGATAAACCACCCGATTTCTGATGCTCAACTTTCACTTGTTGATAATTAGGACACATAGCTACAAATTGCATAATATCATTCTTCATCCCATTTCACCAAAAGACCTCCCACAAGTTGTGGTACATCTTGGTGGATCCCAAGTGAATAGAATACATAGAACTGTGAGCTTCCATCAAAATCTCACTTCTCTATTCCATCAATATTCAGAACACACAATCAACCTTGGTAACGAAGGACACCATCTCCCTTTGGGAGAAAGCCTCAATGGCTTATTAAAAACTAACTTCTTCAAATCAATCAAAATTGGTCAAAGATTTTGCTTGGCTTTCACATCCAAAACAAGAGACGATTCTGAACTATTTTGAACAATCACGCTACTCTCATTAGATTCAACCAGTGAACACCCAATCAAGCTAGTCTATTAACATCCCAAACTAACTCGTTCTTTCTATCCTCAACGTGAGTAAAACTACTCATTGACAATCTACTAAAGGCAACAACAACCACGTTGGCCTTACCCAGATGATAAATGACACTCATTTCGTAATCTTTTAACAACTCAAACCACCTTTTTTGTTGAAGATTTAAATCTTTTTGAGTCAACACATACTTCAAAGCTTTGTGGTCAATAAACACATCCACAAGAATACCATATAGGTAATGTCTCCAAATCATTAAAGTAAAAACAACCGCCACTAACTTCAAATCATGGGTCGTATCTTTTCATGCATCTTCAGTTGCCTCAAAGCATAGACAATAAATTTCCCATGTTGCATCAAAACAAACTAAATACCAATTTGAGAAGCATCACAATATACCACAAAACCATCCGATCCTTCCACTAATGTCAATATAGGGCCTGAAGTGAGTGTATCTTTCAACTGTTGGAAAATTTTCTCACAAGCTTCTGACTATAGAAATTTTACCTTCTTTTGATTCAACATCGTCAAAGGAGAAGAAATAAAATAAATCCATTTCACAAACCTTTTATAATAATCGGCCAAACCAAGGAAACACTAAATGTTTAAAGTGGACAAAGTTCTTGGCCAATTCTTAATCAAATCGGTCTTCTTAGGATCAACTTGAATACTATCATAGAAGATACTATGGCAAAGGAAAGCAACATATCTTAACCAAAACTCACACACTAAACTTAACAAACGATTGATGATCCTTGAGGATATGCAACACAAACCTTAAGCGCTCAACATGCTCATTCTCACTCCACGAGTGAATCAAAATATCATTAGTAAACACAATTATGAACATATCAAGATACTATTTGAAGACCCTATTCATTAAGTCCATGAATGTCGCTGGGGCATTAGTTAAAGCAAATGACATCCAAAAACTCATACTGACCATAACGAGTTCGAAAAGATATCTTTGAAATGTAAATTTCCTTTACTCTAAACTGATGATACCCCAATCTAAGATCAATCTTTGAAAAGAAACCCATACCTTGGAGTGGATCAAACAACTCATCAATCCTTGGAATAGGATACTTATTATTTATTGTAACCTTGTTCAATTATTGATATTCAATGCACATACGAAGTCAACCATCCTTATTTCAAACAAATAACACCAGAGCACCCCATGGTGATATACTTAGCCTAATAAAAACCTTATCCAACAAGTATTTCAATTGATCCTTCAATTCCTTAAATTCTCCCAGATTCATATGATAAGATGGAATAAAGATAGGCTGTGTATATGAGAGAAGGTTAATATCTAAGTTTATTTGCCTTTCGGGAGGAATACTATGAAGATCACTGGAAAACACTTCTGGAATTTCATTTACAATCAAAACTGGCTCAAGAGTAGGAGTTTCAAAATCTATATGCCTAACCCAAACAAGATGATTAATGCAACCATTAGAACTCATTTTCATAGCCTTAAGGCAAGATATGAACTGGCCCTTAGGTACTGAATTTCCCCCTTTCAATTCTAAGATAGATTTTTTTGGAACTTGGAATGTGACCAATCGGGTCCTACAATCTATGGAAGCATAGCAAGAGTGAAGTCAATCCATCCCAAAGATAACATCAAAGTGCAACATATCAAGATCTATAAGATCAACATGGGTGACTATATGAGAAACAAAAATATGACAATTTCTATAAACTCGTTTAGCAACAATAGAGTCACCAACTGGTGTAGAGACTGAAAAATATTCTAAAAGAATATCAGGAAAGAAATCAAATCTCATAGTCACATAAGGAGTCAAAAAGGATAATCTAGCACCCGAATCAAGCAAGGAATATACATCAAGATGAATAACTTTCAACATACTGATCACAATATCTGGAGAACCCTCATGATCATGCTGAGTTCGAAGAGCATAAAAC
This sequence comes from Solanum etuberosum, assembly GCA_029582245.1. NCBI lineage: Eukaryota > Viridiplantae > Streptophyta > Magnoliopsida > Solanales > Solanaceae > Solanum > Solanum etuberosum. The sequence continues at coordinate 14,520 of JAJONR010005428.1, read as the reverse complement.
CTATTATGACGAGGAGCACCCAAACCAGAACCACTAGCCTGAACTTTCTTACAATCCCTTCCCTTATTAGAGAGCAAAGTAAACTCTCTCACCTTGTTACCACTATTCCCACAACCATAGAAAATATTCATACCAGCTAAGCACTTTCCTGGATGGCTCCTGCCAAACTTTTAGCAAGCGGGAATAAAGATCCATTGCCACCACCTTAAGGCTTAGAGTTAGAAAACCTATCTTTTTTGGACTTTGGAGCCGAAACATTGGAAGAAATTTAACCAGAGAAATTTTTTCCTGAATTGGGGACGACCATGGCCAGCAAACTTAGAATGAAAAAAGTCACCATCACCACTTTGCACGACCCAGGGGTACCCCCTAGAAGTAACATAGCGTACAAGACCCCGAAGGACCTCATACAAGCCACTTAGCTTTCATAACATAAGATAATAGAAAATGGTGCAAAAATTTAAAACATTTTCCATACAATCAAAGTCTTTTATAAAAACGAGCGGAAGTCTATTACACTTTTGTCTCAAACCCTAAAACCATAAATATCTTTGGCACGCAGCCCATACAATAGTTCTAAAGATAAAATCAAAGAACATAAGAACATGGAGACTATCTCCTCAGATACTATGAGGACTCACCAAAGCTTCGATCCTTGCCCTACTATGATCCTAGCCACGGGGATGGAAGTCAATATCGCCGAACCCTACATTTGATAAGAATGTATGCAAGAGTATGCATTAGTATAAAATGTACTAAGTATGATAGCTAGCATAACATAATCAAGAGCATAACATAAGCATTAGTCAACCTAAGACATAAGCTATAAGCATAAGAGATAACAACATAGTCATAGACATAATCAATACATCTAGATCACTATAATATAAGAGGAACACTTCTCAAGTAACCTCAACTTAACCTTATCTTAGACTTGGGTAATCTACCTCTAGTCATACATATCAAGGAAGGCACTTCTAGCTACAATCCAACCTAAGCATACATCATACAAGCAAAGCTCATATTAGAACATACTTACGATACTTCCATGAAGTAACCTTGATTCATCATAAACATGCTTCTTTGATTAGGGACTTGTCCCTCTTTAGCTCTTTTGCTCTTGCTACTATTAATGGAAAGTACTTCTTTACTAGTCCAATATAAACATTACTCATGAACGGTTACGATTTACCAATTAAAGGCTATCAAGGAAAAGTACCTCATTATGCTAGACCAAGGTATCATGGAAAGCACACTCGCATGCAAGTCCAAGCTACTGAAGGAAAGGGTACTATTGCTCAAACCAAGCTACCAATGAAATGGTTTGGCCTTACCAAGTCATGCTATCATGCAATCATTCTATTATGCTAGTTTAAGCTAACCTTAGGAAGGGTACGATTTCTCAATCCAAGGCTATCCATGAGATCTACAACTCAAGCTAACATGCATGGTCATGTCTTACTAAGTCAAGCTTATTCATGAAGGGATCTCATATCACAACTTCAAGTTATCTTAATTAACATGCTTTGATTCATTTTATGTGAGTAAGCCTTTCAACCTAGAATCATTCAATGTGAGAAACCCTTTCACATTCATGCATTCATACATTCATAAGGTAGATTATGTGGGTAAAGTCCTTCTACGACAATTCTATCTAATAGTCTACCATTATCATATAAGCTTTACTCTCAAAGCCCTAACATTCATACTTCAACGTATTAGCTTTACTCTCAAAGCCATAAAATTCATAATTACAAGCCTTACTCTCAAACCCATACTTCTTACAATCATTACATATGCCTAGATCTCAAGACATTCTAATCACATGCCTCATTCTCAAGCAATTCTAATCATATATAATCATATAGGCTTAATCTCAAGCATTTCTAATCATGACCATCATGTATACTTTAATCTAATTCAATTCATGTCTATATGCTTTACTCTCAAGAAATCTACTATACATATCATCAATCCTAGAAGACTATCGCTAAATCCTCAATTTCCCCTTTCAAGGGACAAAACCCAATTACTTCAATTTCATCTTTCTAGACATGGGTTAGGCATGGAAAACATGTAACTACATCTTAAAAACATGATTTACTACTAACTAAATCATAAACAATCATTTTCCACTCAATTGAATCATTCATCACTACCCTCAATATTGGAAGGAACCCTACTTCAAATAGGGGATTTCATCTTCACAATTGGGGAAAACTAGGGAACTCCATGGATGAAAGAAGTCCATGGATGAAGAGCTATCATACCTTGATCACAAAGCCCTCAAAATCTTGAAGATTGGAAGACTTGATCTAGCTTGAACCCTCATCTTCTTCCTCTTCTTTCTAGAGAGAGAATATTTGGGAGAGAATTGGGTTTATTTTGGGGTTTTGAAATAATGACTTAGATTGAATTAATTTAGGGGTCTAAAGTACTTATATAGGTGTTCTAAACTTGGGTAAAACGACACCACTTAATTCTAATTAAAACCGAAAAAGACCCTTATGCCCCTAACTTAACCACCTTAACTGCCCAAAATTCCCCAACCACGAGACCACGTCGATGGACCGTGGATGGACCTACGGTCCGTCCTGGTCGGGTGTGGTTCATGGTTAGAGATCCTTAAATTTTGGGCCTTGGACATACGACCCGCAATCACGGGCCATGGACCCATCCACGAGGTGTAGGTCCAGGCGTGGTTCTACCTTAGGTAGTTTTCATGGTGCCCATCCACGAGGATCACCTACGGGGCATGGATACAACCATGGGGCGTGGTTGGCCCTCGTGGGTGACACCTGGAAATTCTAAAAAATTGCTAAGCTTCCATCTTAAGGCTAGGAGTGTTACAATATCTCCCCATTGGGATCATTCATCCTCGAATGATATTCTAAGAATATTTCTAGACTCAAGACTCAAGACTAGCAGCCCATCATGCATGCAACACATCTAAATGCACATAACCAAGGAGAAACTTCATCTCCAAGCTAAACATACTTAATACACCATAAGGAAGTAGGAACTACATCTAACAATCAAATATGCATGAAATTCAACATCTACTCATGTTCAAGGAGGAACTACCATCTCCGGGCTAAATCATTCTCAACACAATCTCATGGAGCTCATATACAATTCAATCTCGAAAAGCATATCTAAATATGTTCATCAACTCATCTCATGAAGTCTATAGGCAACTCTACTCAATGCACTACAACATGAGGAAAACAATTCACATAAGTCATTACTTTCAAGCCTTAAGCTTTTTCATGAACATGCATATAGAGAAATCATTGAAACACATAAAACACACATGACTTTCTAAACAAGGAGCTAACCATAAGGAACTCTCCCTCATAGGAAGAACTTTCATCTACTCCCAAACCTTCTAACGGGCTAAGGATGCGGATCTCCAACACACTCTTTTCTACTTAGAGACATGGAAAACCGGATGCACCGATGCTGACTCACTAGGCAAAGCTAACTCATAAGCACCCTAACCTCATGTCTCAAGATCTCTCATGGGCCTACAAGATGGGGACTAAGCTTCCCTTTCATACTAAACTTACTACACCCTTCATGGTTGGGATGTTTCAAGTAAGCCCAAGTCACAAACATTTGGATTACACCATGACCTTGCTATCTAAGAACACCATCTCCCCCTTGGGAGAAAGCCTCAACAGACTTTCTATTCTACTAAGGTCGAATTAATGCATTGCTTAACTTTCACATATAACACAAAAGACAATCCGAAACCATCTTAAATCATAACACTACTCTTGGTAGAGTTTACTAACCGAACAACATTACCTTAAACTCAAAATGACCATGTCGGGTTCTAAAAGCCATTTTCGGGACATCATCATCTTTCACCCTCATTTGGTGCTAGCCCGACCTAGGGTTAAGTTTTTAGAGGTAACTAGATCTTTGAAGTTGGTGAACACTTGAATCTATCTCCCTCACCTTAACTAGGTGGTACATGCAACCCTCAAAGTCATCTTACAGACAAGACATAACCCAAACTTATGACATGGATTCCCCCCCTTCCACTCTCGGATAGGCTCATTCGGGAACTAACAATTGACTATACGGGTTCTACAATCACATAGGGGCATAATAGGAGTGCAACCAAACCATCAAACAAATGACATCAAAATCTAACAAATCACAAACATCAATTAAGAAGCTTTCACATACCGGGATCCACATTTGGAGCACACTCATGGTCACCTCTAGCTTGGAGTGCATAAAACTGGTTTTGCTTAGGAGCATCCTCTCTTCCTTTAGCCTTTGCCTTAGGACAATCCTCATTTTGTGACCATTTTCACCACAACTAAAGCAAACCTCTATGCTGGCTAAACATCTACTCTCATGTTTCTTTCCACACCTAGCAGAAGTAGGCCATAGGGATTCATTACTAATTCCTTGTGGTTTAGGGTTAGACACCCTATCCTCATTATACCTAGGAGCATTGGAAGAACCTTGCCCGGAAGACCTTTGTCGATTCCTAGAATGACCATGTCCATCGGACCCATCATAGGGGAACTTATCATCATCCATTCTAGACCTCTTTTTATCCTTAGATCTCCCTTTTATGTTTGCCTCCTCAATTTGTTGGGCATGAATCACAAGACGAGCAATATCCATATCATGAAGAAGCATAGCCATACGATATTCTTTCACCACTAGATCGGACACTCCCGACACAAACTTACTCATCTTAGTCCTACGATCCACCACAATAGAAGGAGCATATTTAGATAGTTGGGTAAACCTCAAGGCATATTCCTTAACACTCATACTACCTTGCCTAAGGTTAATGAACTCAAGCACCTTAGCCTCTCTCATCTCTAGAGGGAAGAACCTATCAAGAAAAGCATTTTTGAACCTTTCTTATTCCATGGGACCCATCTCTACCTTTCTTGCTTCTTTCCATTGGTTATACCAAACTTGAGCAACCCTCTTGAGTTTGTAAGCGGCCAATTCCCCTTCTCTACCCGAGTAACTCGCATAATATCTAACACCTTATGGACCTCATCTATAAACTCTTGAGGATCTTCGTCAACTTTTGACCCATAAAATTCCGGAGGGTTCATCCTTGTAAAGTCCCTCACTCTTGAAGCTGCCGTACCCACATTTGGGTTCACGAGAGCTACCACCTCTTGGTAGGCTTGGGCCGTCATGGCTAGAGCCAACACTTGAAAAGATGACCTAAACTCTGCATTAGTCACATTCTCACCCAAAGGGTCAATCGGAGCTTCTGGAGCTTGTGTAGGAGCTTCTTGATCCACCATGTCTTCCTCATTCCTTCGAGAATTAGCCCTTGTAGTAGTCATATCCTATAGACCATCGGGTAAGGATTAGGAGAAAGACCTTATTGAGTTAAACTCTATGGGATGACTTAGAGAAATGAAGAAGTGAGATTTCCTAATCATCTAATAGCTTCCCATTCATAAATGTGGCGCGCTTCACACTTATGAACAAGACTCTACTAGACGTGGTTTTGAGACATCCTAAAACCATTCTAAACCTTGTGCTCTGATACCAAGTTTGTCATGACCTAAGGGTACCCCTTAAACGTAACATGGCGTACAAGACCCCGAAGGACCTCATACAAGCCACTTAGCTTTCATAACATAAGATAATAGAAAATTGTGTGGAAATTTAAAACATTATTCATACAATCAAAGTCTTTTATAAAAACGAGCGAAAGTGTATTACACTTTTATCTCAAACCATCTAAAACCATAAATGTCTTTGGGACGCAACCTATACAATAGTTCTAAAGATAAAATGAAAGAACATAAGAACATGGTGACTATCTCCTCGGATACTATGAGGACTCACCAAAGCTTCTATCCTTGCTCTACTATGATCCTAGCCACGGAAATAGAAGTCAATATCACCGGACCCTACATTTGATAAGAATGTAGGCAAGAGTATGCATTAGTACAAATGTACTAAACATTATAGCTAGCATAACATCATCAAGAGCATAACATAAACATTAGTCAACCTAAGACATAAGCTATAAGCATAAGAGATAACAACATAATCATAGGCATAATCAATGCATCTAGATCATCATAATGCATGAGGAACACTTCTCAAGTAACCTCAACTTAACTTTATCTAAGACTTGGGTAATCCACCTCTAGTAATACATATCAAGGAAGGTAACTCTAGCAACAATCCAAGCTAAGCATACATCATACAAGCAAATCTCATATTAGAACATACTTACGATACTTCCTTGAAGTAACCTTGATTCATCATAAACATGCTTCTTTGATTAGAGACTTGTCCCTCTTTAGCTCTTGCTACTATTCATGAAAAATAATTCTTTACTAGTCCAATACAAACATTACTCATGAACAGTTAAGATTTACCAATTCAAGGCTATCAAGGAAAAATACCTCATTATGCAAGACCACGCTGTCATGGAAAGTACACTCTCATCCAAGTCCAAGCTACTCAAGGAAGGGTACTATTACTCAATCCAAGATACCAATGAAATGGTTTGTCCTTACCAAGTCATGCTATCATGCAAGCATTCTATTATGCTAGTTCAAACTAACCTTAGGAAGTGTAAGATTTCTCAATCCAAGGCTATCCATGAGATCTACTACTCAAGCTAACATGCATGGTCTTGTCTTACCAAGTCAAGCTTATTCATGAAGGGATCTGATATCACAACTTCAAGCTATCATAATTAACATGCTTTGATTCATTTTAGGTGAGCAAGCCTTTCAACCTAGAATCATTCAATGTGAGAAACCCTTTCACATTCATGAATTCATACATTCATAAGGTAGATTATGTGGGTAAAGTCCTTCCATAACAATTATATCTAATAGTCTACCATTATCATATAAGCTTCACTCTCAAAGCCCTAACATTCATACTTCAACATATTAGCTTTACTCTCAAAGCCCTAAAATTCATAATTACAAGCCTTACTCTCAAAGCCATACTTCTTACAATAGTTACATATGCCTATATCTCAAGACATTCTAATCACATGCTTCATTTTTAAGCAATTCTAATCATATATCATCATATAGGCTTAATCTAAAGCACTACTAATCATGATCCATCATGTATATTTTAATCTAATTCAATTCATGTACATATGCTTTACTCTCAAGCAATATACTATACATATCATCAATCCTAGAAGAGTATCTCTAAATCCTCAATTTCCCCTTTCAAGGCACAAAACCCAATTACTTCAATTTCATATTTCTAGACATGTTTTAGGCTGGGAAAATATGTAATTACATCTTAAAAATATGATTTACTACTAATTCAATCATAAACAATTATTATCCACTCAATTGAATCATTCATCACTACCCACAATATTGGAAGGAACCCTAATTCAAATTGGGGATTTAATCTTCACAATTGGGGAAAACTAGGAAACTCCATGGATGAACGATGTCCATGGATGAAGAGCTATCATACCTTGATCAGAAAGCCCTTAAAATCTTGAAGATTGGAAGACTTGATCTAGCTTGAACCCTCTTCTTCTTCTTTTTCTTCTTCTTCCTCTTCTTTCTAGAGAGACAATATTTGGGAAAGAATTAGGTTTCTTTCGGGGTTTTGAAATAACGACTTAGGATGAATAAATTTAGGGGTCTAAAATACTTATATAGGTGGTCTAAACTTGGGTAAAACGACACCACTTAATTCTAATTAAAACTGGAAAAGACCCTTATACCCCTAACTTAACCGCCTTAACTGCCCAAAATTCCCTAACCATGGTCAGAAATCCTAAAATTTGGGGCCTTGGACCTATAACCCTCAACCACGGGCCGTAAACCCATCCACGGCGCGTGGATCCAACCACGGGGCGTGGATCCAACCACGGGGCGTGATTGACCCTCGTGGGTGACACCTGGAAATTCCCTCTTAAGGCTACGGGGTGTTACACATTCATGCCTTGTGGTGGGGACCACAGGCCATGGTAAGGGGTGTGGTGAGCTAGGCAGTGAGCCTTCCAAGACTGCCCAAATGGAGACCCTCACCACGAGCCACTTGACGGCTCGTGAAGGCCATTACAGGCCGTGGGAGAGGGCGTAGTCGTGAGTTAGGTTGAGAGGGGTTTAGGGGTATTTGCCAAGCCACTAGTCCAAGACCACGGATGGGACCACGGCTTGTGGAGCCTCACGTGGTGATGGGGCAGTCCACTCTAAGTTTAGGGGAAAATGGGTCTTTTCCGCTTTTAATTAGATCAATACTATGTCATTTTACCCAAGCCTAGGACCCCTATATAAGTGATTTTAATCCCATAACTCACCCATTCAAGTCATTATTTCCAAAACCCAAAAGAAATCCCAAAGTTCTTTTCTCAAATATTTCTCTCTCTAGAACTTGAAGAAGAAGAAAGGATTCAAGCTAGGGTCAAGGTCAAGTCTCAATTCCTCCATTGTAGATTAACAATTGGCTTCAAAGTATGATAGTTTTTATCCATGGATTCCTTCCATTCATGGAGTTCCATAATTCCTATACTTTCAAAGTTAGAATTCCCCAATTGAGTTAGGGTTTTCTTCAATTGTCATGAGTTCTTTTGATTATTGATTTAAATGATTTAATTATGATATCTTATGCATTAATTTATGAAATACTATAATTTTATGATGATTTACCCATGTTTTCCTCCATATTTTCAAGATATGATCATGTGATGTGGGATTTTGACTATAAAGGAAGACTTTTATGAAATTAAGCATGTATTGAGAGCTTTACATGAATTTATGATGAAATCCATGAGTTTTTGGCAAAAACATCCCTCATCTATACTCTGTGTTTAAACCACATCCTTGCTCTATCACAATGAATAAAAAACATCCCTCAATTATCAAACATCCTTCAATTTGATCAACCCACAAATCCCCCATTTTGTTTGCTCTCATTCTTCTCTTAGCTTATAATAGTAATAGACTATCCTAACTTAACTGAATGAGCTAGCCTCAACTTCACAGTAGCAGCCAGGATGTTCAAATAAAAAGTGAGCAAAATATTTTGAGTAAACTATTTTTCTCCCTATATAATTACTGATCAGATAAGCAATAGAATATTATATGAATAAAATATATAATTTTTTCTTTATTTCCTAGACAATGAGGGAATTTGAAGTACGAAGATAGTCTATTTTTATTTTATTTTTGGTGTAAATTTGATAAACACTAGTTACTGTATTTTTAAAATTATAAAAGTAACATATGTAGATATATAAAAAAATATTCTTTTTGTTCCAATTTATGTGACGCTTTTCGCTTCTAAAGATTCAAACTATGTGAATATTTTATAAATATTTTACTATGTATTTTTCATCATATTGACATAGGAAGAATTGCAACTTTAATATGTGAAAAATGCCACATGTTTATCCATAGTTAATTCTAGCTTCATATAGATGAAAGAAAATGAGTTTAACCGTTAGTTTCTATCCAGAAAAAAATGGAAGGGTGAATCTGGCCATTTTTAGGATAGTTAAGGGATGTTTTTTGCTCACTGTGGTAGTAAAAGGATGTTTAAATTTAGAGTATATTTGAGGGATGTTTTTAGCCAAAAACTCTGAAATCCATATCTAACCCTTATTTTCTAAATGTTGTTGATTGAAAGTGGGTTTTGAGCCTTGAAAGGTAAATTATGGACTTATGCATTTTCTTATGAAATCTATGCAAATGTTTTAAGGATGCTTTGGAGTAAAGTATCAATGATGATGATGTAGATGTGTTGTTGAAAGAATTTTTCTCATATACACATAAAATCAAGATGTCAAAGGTTTTCTCACATAATAAGGATTCTATGGTTGAAAGGTTTTCTTACCTAATTGAATCAAAGATTAAGAGTTATCCTAATTGAAACTATCTTGAATTGGTTATTGAAAGATACCTTTCCATGGATGATGACTTAGCTCGGATTGGCAAGATGACGTGCCTTTCCATGTTTAATAAGAATAAGAAGAAATGACTATTCTGTGGGACTTATGCTTAGCACCGAGAGGATATTGTGATGGAAGCTCTCCCGTAAGTAGAGGCCGAGTTTCTAGTAGCAATCTCCTTATCCCTTACTTATGTGCCCCCATAAGATGATTATCTAGATAGACATTATCTAGTGGATCCACTTTAGCTCAAATTTGTGGTCCTTACCTTGGCAAGTAGGAAAACCCTTTTCGGTGTGGGACACACCGAGCGATCATGTTATAGCTCACATGGCCTCTATGTCAGTTAAAGCTAATCCCCCACATTAATAATGAAGTAAGTTTACTTCAAGAAGTATCTCATATGTGTTCAAAGGCTTTAAAAATGATAAGCTTACATTGACCATGGTTTTATGAATTATGTTTTCTAACCCTTTTATAACATGTTTTTGCTTGGTAAATTGCATGTCATAAAATAAAATGTCCTTTTAGCATGATTTTAAATATTTTATGCATAGCTATCATACTTGGTACATTATTTTGTACGAATCCATACTCTTGCCTACATTTTCCCCAAATGTAGGGTCCGATAGTCAGGTTTCTCAGTTTCGTGGCTACTGGTTGATTTCAAGATTCCCGAGCGTTGGTGAGTCCCCATGCTTTGAGGATGAATTTTATTGTTTCAATTTCTTTCTTGTATTTCACTTTTGGACATGATGTATGGGCTAGGCCCAATTTCATTCTATTGTATTAGATGGCTATTTAGACAAGTGTATTAGACTTCCGCTTTTCTTTTATAAAACTATTGGACTTGAAAATATTGTTTTACTCTTATTGTTCTATTTGTTATTTTATGAAAGCTAAATGGCTTGTATGGGGTCCTTCGGGGTTCTATATGCCATGTTACATCTAGGGGGTACCCCTGGTTCGTGACACGAGGAGACCCTTATAAGCCCGACAGGTACACAAAATGGCTAAATCTACTAAGAATAGGATAAGGTGAGTCTAGATTCGGAGAAAGGCATAGACCAAACCTCTAACTATAAATAATCTGCAAGTAACCAATAGTATCTTCCCAGCTAAGGAGTGTAGAGCCCGAACATCTAACTGTGGATGGTATCCAAGGGGGCCAAAGGTCATAGTCAATGTCTGATAACGCTCAACTACACTTCATTTACTACTAAGTGTAGGCGATCACAATCTAGTATAAACCCAATGAAGAGTGGGGGTCGATCCCACAGGGACTGATACGGTAAAGAATTCAATTTCGAAGTGAAAGACATGTTCTAATCGGTTGTAGGAATAAAAATTATCAAAATCATTAGATTAAATTTAAGGGGTTTACAACGAGTGTCAAATGGGGGATAATGTTTCTCAATTAACAACTACGAATACAAGGGAGTAATCAAGTAGAGAAGGATACTTGGGGATGTGATCGATTAATTGCCAATTTCACTGTACGGGTGATTAATAATTACTATAAGTCGCTGGATCTTAATGGGTAGGCTAGGCTTTAGATGTAATAGCCATCTCTCGATCAACTATAATGAATCAAGTGAGTTCTCTTGAACCTCAACAAGCATCATACTATAAACAGCCCAAAACCTCAATTTATCTACTCTCTCTAGCTAGATAGGTAGGATCAAATTTAGAATTCACTCTCTCGAGCTGAACCCACAACAACCCAATCGCTACAATCATCAATTGATAATCTTAATTCTAAAACCTCTTTCTCAATCAAGCATAGAATACTAGACTAGGATTGCATTTGCAACTACAATTTATGAGTTAAAACTCAATTACCAATCGAACCCACTTCAAAACAGAAATTAAATCATTAATTACTAACACCCATAAGCTAATTGAGACAATTAATCACATAATCACACTCTCAAGAATGGGGGTTTTAGCCACACATTATAAAAAGTAGGAAAATATTACCAACTATGTTCTCCATAAGCTGGGTAGTAAAATTCAAGTCTTTACAATGCTCCAATTTAGCTTAGTATCAAAACCCAACTTGAAAATCTACTTTAAAACTCTAATAATGGTGTTTTGAATCAAATGCTCAAAGTAAAAAACTCTCAAAAACTCAGAACAGTTGATCAAAATTTTGGAACTCTCCTTCCACACATGAAATCTTTTAAAATTTCACAATTATACTCCTTCAGGTTTTCAGCTTTTAGACCGATCGGCGGAATTAGTCGAGTCTCACCGACCAGTTCAGCGATGCACCAAGTTGCCTCTCCATCGTCGTCTTGTCTAGTTTCTTCACCATTCAGACTCTGGAACTTTAGGCGATCAATATCGTTGTCGCCGATCCGTTCAGCGGTTCGCCGATAGTCCATTTCCCTCGCCAAGTTTCCTTTTCCCCAGGGTTGGCACACTGTAACATTTGGCGAGCTGAAGTCCCACTCGGCGAGTCGCCGAGTAGCTTTGGCAATTGTCAACCTTCATTAACTCTAGCTTTTTTCATCTTTTCCGCTCGTTTTTGCCAGGTAATGTCGTTGCCTTGCTCTTTTGCCTTCATAGCTGCAAATTAGCATTTAAACATAAGTTTGGAGCACAAAATAGGCATCGAGGTTACTATTACTATGAAAAATAAGCCCTAAATGAGTCGATATCCCAGACTCATCAACACCCCCTACTTAAACTTTTGCTTGTCCTCAAGCAAAATACAAGATCAATCAGTTCAACAAGGATGTCTACAAACAGTGCTACTCAAGACTCAACATGAATGCACAGAAGAGGTTCAAACTGTTCATGCAATGTTCAATTGTGCACTCAAAATTTAAAATATTGTGCACTCTAAGTTTAAAATTGTGACTAACCATTATCAAATAGAACTCAAGATCACAATGTTTGCTTCAAATGCAAGTTCAAGCTCAAAAAAAGCATTTGAATGCCCTCACACCAAGAATGATTCCATGCTCACACAAAGCTCATCAACAATTTAGAATTTCGGAATCGAAAGCAACTCTCGCACTCTCAAAGACAAACACATGCATGACTCTACCCATAAGTTTGCCCTTATTTTCCAATCAACATTACTTTCAGCTCACTCAAGATCACAAAGGTCTTTCAAGGCTTGTAACGGGGCAGAGGATAAATGTATGATCATTTCGGTTTAGTGACTTCTACCTTTATGAAGTGTGTCCTTAATTTCACTTTTTATCCTTTTCTTTCACTCTTTTTAATTTTCACAATCCACCCTATGTTCTTTTAAGCATGACTCATTGGATACCCCACTTCTTTTGTCCATTTCACAAACTTTATTTCAACAATTCTTTTCTTTTTCAATCTTTTTCTTCTTTCACTTTTCTTTTTTTTTTCAATTTTTTTTTACATGGAGGGGTTCCATCTTTTTCAACACGATCCTTCAAGGGCAAATTTCCCAAACTTCTTGACTTTCCTCCTTTTTCACCATACCTCAACTTAGGCTTTTGGCCTAAGTTGGCTATTTAAACAAACCAATGCTTCATGAAAGTAATATGTGATGGGATAAAGAGGTCAAAGTTGTTCAAGTTTCATCCAAAAAAAAGATATGCTCAAATGGTTCCAAGCTAGGTTCACACTCTCACAAGGTGGTCACAAAGAGGTATAAGATCAATTTTGGTTCACTCTTCACAATTGTGCCTAAGATCATCTCGATCGTTTGCTTACATCAATCAACTGGACTAACCGAGCAAGTTCTAGGTATAACCAAGCACATATTTCAAAGAAGTCTCACCACACAAGGCATTCAACGCAATCCTCAAACAAGACTCTACAATTTTCCGCTAGCATGCAATGATCATCACAAGAGGTCAACTCAACAACCGACTAGTCACAATGAGATGCTAGGAGTGCACATATGGATTATGCAACTCAATTCACCTCACTGAAGTCGTACACACATATCGTTCAATCGATAGCACTATTCAAGTCATCGTTATTGATCACAACCGACACTCAAAATTGCAAGAGAATAGCCACATTTACACACAAGAATTGGCAATTTTTTTTAATTCGGGTCAAAACCAACATAACCATTAAAATCAATAGATCACAAACCAAAATATAAATAAACAAAATGCAGCATTCAAAAAAATAATCACACAAAACACAAAATATCCAGAAAACAACCAAAAAGAGGTAGGTGTAGAAATACCTCACCCCGCCAAACTAAACTAGCGATTGTTCTCAAATGCGCAAAAACAGTAAAACCAGTCTGAACAATAACATAAAAATAGTCAAAAGAATCATCCTGTCACGCTAAGCCTAGGGTAAACTCTGCATGTCACTGACTCCATCTGTCTGGGCATCAGTGCCTGGCGCTGAATCATCCTTCGCTCCACTGGATCCCACCATCAAAGTATCCCTCAAAGAAGCCGCCATAGAAGTCTGGACCATTGCTCCCTCAAGATCCTCCATCTCATCATATACACTGCGTCTCTAACACCTAACCCCTCCTCATCTGTCTCGTCCTCAGACTAAGCATCCGTATCTTCCCTAGTAGCATATCCGGTTGTAGTACCCGAAGGAATTTTAGATGTCACCAGAAAATCTATACCCTGTACCTCTGGGAGATCAACTGTGCCAAATAACAT
>JAJONR010005427.1:0-37647 GCA_029582245.1 Solanum etuberosum | reverse complement strand
TCGCCGGAGATGCGAAGAAAGAATGGGGTTCTGGGTGGGGTTTTGCGGCCTGTTGTGGTCGATTTCAGTGGAGTAATGGCTATGGAGGTTTGGTTTTTGGTGGTTTTGGTTTGTAGATGGGGTCTGGTTCGTGGTGTTCCGACGAGATTTCGCCGGAAAAATGGAGAAGAGGGAGATGGGTGTGTTTGGTTTGATGTTGTGTTGCTGGTGGTTTGGGAGGTCGTTTGGTGATGTTCCGGCGAGGTTTCGTCGGAAAAATGAAGAAGAGGGAGATGAGAACAGTGGTGGACTGCTCACGGAGCTGCGGTGGTTGAACAGAGAGGCAAAAGTCGACCAGTGGGGTTGGGTGGTGACTGGTCGAAAAGTTCGCCGGAGAAAGATAGTGAACCATAGAAAAAATAATAAAGTAAAAAATTCTGAAAATTTAACCCCAACTCTAAAATTTATTCACCACCCTCTAACTTAATGACCAAGCTATTCTTTAAATAGGAAATTGAAAACCACCAATAGTACAATACCACTATCTTAAACCCATGGGCTAAAACCACTAGCTTAATAAAATATCTACGTATAAAATCTTATCCATATTTAAATGAATTTCTAGACTGTGCAAAATATCAAGAATGAATATTAACAAATGTAACGAATAAAAATGAATATTAAAAAATATAATGAACGTAACTAACGGCATGTGGAAAAATGCAATTTAGCAGAAATAAGGATTTAAATAAATAAAACTTAAGAGTTACGAATTTTGAAAATGTTAGGCCAAAATTGGGTGTCAACAATAGTTATTCGAGAGAAAGCTATTTCAATTTTAGTCTAGCCTACCCACTGATATTTAGCTGTTTACTAGTAGTTTCAATTACTCATATATCAAAATTTACCTATAATCGATCACATCCCAAGAATTCCTCTCCTTATTATTATCTCATTGCTATTTCACTGCTTTGTAGTTGATAATTGCAAATCAAAACCCCCATCTGACATTTGATGTCACCCCTTTGATTTGTAATGTGTCCTTTTCCGATAATATCTATTCATATAGTTAGTTATATCACATTTGTACTTTATTGTCGAATATGAACACGTACCGCTCCCTGTGGGATTCGACCCCAACTCAATTGTTGGGTTTTATACTGCTTAACGATCGTTTGCACCTAGAATTGAATGAGGTGTGCTTGAAATGTTAATCAAAATGGTGCCGCTGCCGGGGAGTGGTGTTGTTTGAAATTCTTTTATTGAAGTTGAATTGTGATCTTTGTAGTTATAGTTGAATCTACATATTTTTGTTTTTTGTTTTGTGTTGTTTGTGTAAAATAGCTTGCCAACTCCTTGATTGCATGACCAAGATAAATAGAGCATGGTATACTCGAGAAGACCAAGTCTCTCCTCTCACTTATAAATTGACAAAAGAGCAGATCAAAAAAGATCAAGAGAGAGACCAGACCATGGCTAAAATGATGACTCAGCTGGATATCTTGGCTAAGAATGTCATGGGTGCTGGTTCAAAGAGTGTCAATGTTGTGGGAGTTGGTGGAGTGAACCCTGATGATGCAAGGTTTGAAGCGTTGTACAATGAGGTAGTGAACTTCCTAGCCAACCAAGGAGGAGGTTATCGTGCTAACTACCCAAGGCTGGGTGGAAACCAAGGATCGAATAGAGATGAGGGATGGAGAGACCGTGACAGAGAATGGCGTGACCGTAACGCCACTTGGAAGGATAGAGAAGGGGAGAAGGATAGGTATGTTCCTCCCCACGAGCATCAAAAGCCCAAAGATTCTGAGGGTGGCTGGACTGAAGATATACTCTCACACATTCTAACTAAAGTTGAAGGGTCCGATAAAGTATTGAAAGAGATGAAAGATGATGTTTCGACTCTCAACCAAACAGTGACCTCTCACTCAGTCTCTATTAAGTAGCTGGAGACCAAAATGGTTCAAATTTCTTCACATCTGAATCAAAGATAACAAGGGGAATTGCCTAGTGATACAATGGTAAACCCCAAGAATGAAGCTTGAATGGGTATTTTCGTCGTGCCACGACGTTAACTAAGGCACTTCTTGGGAGGCAACCCAAGTTTTTAATGCTTTAAGTTTGATTTTGAATAATGGGTGTTGATTGTGCAGGTTGAAAAGTGGAGTGTGTTTGAGAATGTGCAGTTTGGCGAGCCATAGAGTCCAGTCGGCGTCTCACCTAAGAGGTCGGCGAGCCCGACTTGGACCGTCGTTAGACCAATAAAACTTAAGGTGGAGGTCTGTAAAACTTGATGGGCCAATTAATTAATCGGCGACTCGCCGAACAGGTCAGCGAGCTCAATTTTGTCTGCCGTTTGGACCCCAAGATAACTGGGAGTCCTGTAAAACTCGGCGAGGTAAGTTACCACTCAGCGCATCACCGAGTGGTTCGGCGTGGATGACTTACACCGTCGAAAAGGGTCGTGAACTGAAAGGTTTTAAAAGGCCAAACTGTTTAGAATTTCAAAATCTTTCATATTCTCCCATTTCTAACCCCGTACACTCACACCCGCACTTTTGATTTCCAGTAGTTTTGCTAGTTTACTTGATTTGTGCTCCTGATCTCGTGTTTGGATTTGGATTGCATTGCCGCCTAGCTTATCAAATTCTAAATTCGGCATTCAGATTGGTTTTCCAAACCCGAACTCTTGATTAGTGGTTGAACTCAAATGCATTCGATAAATTGTGTTGTTTTGTGTTGGGTCTGTGCTTAAATTGTGTTTGATGTGGTTGATTGTTTGTTTAGTGTTTTGAAATTGCGCCTAATTGCTTAAAATGATGATTTCTCGAGTTTTGTGTGTTAAAATTAATTCTAAATTGTTGGGTTGTGGTTATTTTATGTTGGGTCTAGTTGGGTGAAGTCTAAGTCATTAGAGCTGCTATTGATGCCCTCACGGCAAGGATCATGGTGTGTGAGAAAGATCAGGGAGCTAGTCAGGAGGTGACGATCCTAAATGCCGCAATTGCAGTGTTGATAAAAGATGTGGACCAGCTGAAGTCCATAGAAATGTCGATGATTTTTGGGACCGTTGAGATCCCTGATGACCTAGACACAGATATTCCAACCCATGCTGATGTGCCTCCGGCTGCCACCGGAGATAAGGTTAGAGCTGATGATGTGGCTGTAGAGTCCGAGGTTGAGACTGATAAGGAGCACCTTGGTGTTCAGGATGAGACCACATATGAGGGACCGACGGAGGTTGAGGAGGCTATGGTAGATTTAGCTGTTCATACATCGTTGAGACAGACTTCCATGCCAAGCTCTAGTGGAGCTAGTGTTGATGTTGCACTGAGCACTGATGCCCAACCCAGAGTGTGACTCTGGGCATTGATGCCCCGACAGATGAAGCGACTGTGTAGACATGATCATTCTTTACCTCCCTCTCTGTTGTTTTTGTGATTTTTGTGTTTTTCATTACATTTGAGGACAACTGCTTTTCTTTTGTGGGTGGGGTGAGGTATTTCCATACCTACCTCTTGTGATTCTGTTTTATTTGTGAATTTTGGGTATTTTGAGCTATATATGTGTTTTGATTTTTATCTTGTGGATGGTTGGGCTTGTGGCTCCTTGTTTTGAATGGAAATGGTTTTGACCTATTTTAAAATTATGTGCCACCACTATTGTTTGTGATTGTGGCTTGTGGCTGTTCTTGTGTAAATTTGAGTATCGATTATGATCAATACCGATGACTTGAATAGTGCACTTAATTGACCGAAATGAATGTGCGGCTACAATAAGGCCAATGAAGTTGCATAAATAATTTGTGAACTTTTAGCATCTCGTTATGACTAGCCGTTTATCGAATGAGCCTCTTGTGATGAACATTGCACACTAGCAAAAGTGTCGAGTCTTGTTTGATATTGGTGCCAATGCCTGGTGTGTTGAGATTACTTTGAACAATTGTGTGATGACACCTATTATTTGCCCCATTGGTCCCGTTGACTAAGTGATGCAAGCACTTTATATGATATTAGGCAACGATTTTGAAGAGTGAAACAATTTGACAATATACCTCTTTTGTGGCCAACCTTGTGAGAGGTGTGAACCTTGCTTGAACCCTATTGAGCCTGACCCTTTTCTTGGAAGAAACTTGAACAATTGTGATCCCTCTTTATCCATCTACCCATAACTTTCATGAAGTGTGGTTTGTGTGAATAGACAACTTAGGCCAAAAGCCTAAGTTGGGGGTGTGGTGAAAAGAGGAGGAAAGTCAAGAAGTGTGAAAAATCTCCCTTTGACTAATCGTTTTGAAAAAGATGGAGTCCCTCCATATATATAAAAAAAAAAGAAGCAAAGAAAAAGAATGAAAAAGTTGTGAAATAAAGTGATGAAAATTGCAAAAGAAATGGTGTATCCGGTAATTCATTTGAAGTTGAATAATGGGGTGGATTATGAGCATGTTTGAATTGATAAAGAAAAGGAGAAAAGTGATGATCAGGCCACACTTCATGGAGGTAGCAGCCACTGAGCCTAAATGACCATACCTTGACACTCAGCCTCATTACAAGCCATGAAAAGACCTTTGTGATCTTGAGTGAGCTGAAACAAATGTTGATTGGAAAATAAGGGCAAACCTATGGGTGAAGTCATGCATGTGTTCATCTTTGTGAGTGTGAGAGTTGTATGTGATTTCAGAACTTTAAATTGCTGAGAAATAGTGTGTGAATATGGAATCATTTTTGTTGTGAGGGCATTTGAGTACCTTTGTTGAGCTTGAACTTGCATTTGAATCAAGTATTGTGAACTTGAGCATCTTTGGTAATGGTGAGTCACAATTTTAATCTTTGAGTGCACAATTGATCATTGCATGAGTTAATTGAGCCTTGTTGTGTCCATTCATGTTGAGTCTTATGCAGCACTGTTTGAGACATCATTTTTTAACTGTTGATCTTGAGTTTTACTTGAGGACAAGCAAAATTTTAAGTTGGGGGTGTTGATGAGTCCGAGATTTGGACTCATTTAGGGCTTTGTTTTCATAGATTTAGTGTCCTCAAATGCCTAATTTATGATATAAACTGATGTTAATTGCCTTTATTTTCAGGTATATGGATTGAGGAGCAAAGCAAGGACACTAACAGACAAAAAGGAAGAAAAAAAGCTGAAGAAATGAAGAAGGGAGAGCCTGAAGATCGCCAAGAGCACTCGGCGTGTCACCGAGGGCTAATCTCACCGCCTAAAGTTCCAGTGTGCCAAGCCCTGAAGGAAGAAACCAAGTCGGCGACGAAAAGGAGCAGTCGCCGAATCGCCGAGTCATTCCGCAAAGCAAACATAGATCGCCCAAAGTTACAGACCTCGAGAATATTGAATGCTGAGGTGAAAAGGCAATGGAAGAGGTCAAAGGGCGGCTCGGCGAGTGGTTCGGCGAGCCAGACTTACTTCGCCGAGTGGCCCTTTGTGGCTTATTTTCGGCCACTATAAATTACATTATAAACATTAATATAGGATCGAATTTTTAATCCGTCTTAGTGTGGAACAGTTTTTTCTGAAGTTTCTAAGTAGACTTGAAGGTTTTGAGACTCAATTTGGAGATTTTGTAAGTGGGTTTCGAATTTTCTTCGAATTGGAGCATTGTAAAGCTTGAATTCCTCTTACCCAATTGATGGCTAATCGATTCAGTAACAGTTTTTATCTTTCTTTGATGTTTGGCTAAAACTCCAACTCTTGGAGTGTGATCATGTGATTATGGGTTGAATTAGTGTGTGGGTATTTTAAATGCTATTTTGAAGTGGGTTTAATCATTAATTGTGGTTTAATTTATGAATTGTAGTTGCAAAAATAGTTCTATTTTAGTGTTCTTGGCTTGCTCGAGAGAGAGGTTTTAGAACTAAAATTATTGATTAATGATTGGTATGTATTGGGTTGATTTGGGTTCAGCTCGAGAGAGTGAATCCTAAACCCAGTCCTACCCATCTTGCTCGAGAGAGAATATGTATTAAGGTTTTGGGTTGTTCTTAATTGCTATGCTTGTTGATGTTCGAGAGAAATCACTTGAAGCGGAATAGTTGTTTGAGAGAAAGCTATTTCAATTATAGTCTGGCCTACCCACTGATATTTAGCTGTTTACTAGTAGTTTCAATTACCCATATATCAAAATTTGTCTATAATCGATCACATCCCGAGAATTCCTCTCCTTATTGTTATCTCATTGCTATTTCACTGCTTTGTAGTTTATAATTGCAAATCAAAACCCCCATCTGACATTTGATGTCACCCCTTTGATTTGTAATGTGTCCTTTTCCGATAATATCTATCCCTATAGCTAGTTAGATCACATTTATACTTTATAGTCGAATTTGAACACGTACCGCTCCCTGTGGGATTCGACCCCAACTCAATTGTTGGATTTTATACTGCTTAACAATCGTTTGCACCTAGAATTGTATGATGTGTGCTTGAAACGTTAATTGGATGAGGTGTGCTAGACATAGAAATTCCCATCACCGGTTCTAGCCCTCTTTACCTCCTTATTCTTTTCCTTGAGTTTTGATTCCTCAATTTGTTGGGCGTACACCATAAAACGTGAGATATCCATATCATAGAGGAGCATTGTCGTACGACATTCTTTTTCTACCATGTTGGACACACCTGACATAAACCTACTCATTTTAGCCCTTGAATCCGGCACCATAATTGGAGTGTACATGGATAGTTGGGTGAACTTTAGAGCATACTCCCTAACAGTCATACTTCCTTGACGAAGGTTAATGAACTTTTGCACCTTTGCTTCCCTCAACTCGAGGGGAAAGAACCTATCAAGAAATGCCGATTTAATCAATTCCCACTCCACGGGACCCGCTCCTAGTGGTCTTGCCTCTTTCCACTGATCATACCATACTTGTGAAACATCCTTCAATTGGTAAGCAGCTAATTCCGTCTTCTCCTACGGAGTCACCCTCATGATAGCAAGTACCTTATAGACCTCCTCGATAAACCTTTGAGGATCCTCCTCCACTTTGGAGCCATAAAATTCTGGAGGGTTCATTCTTGCAAAATCCCTCACCCTTTAAGCCGCCGAATTCGCATTAGGATTCATAGGAGCTACAACATCTCTATTGACTTGAGACGCCAAAGCTTGAGCCAACAATTGAAAATCCATCCTAACCTCCGCATTTGTCATATTCTCAACCAAAGGGTCTATCGGAGTTTGAGGAGCTTGAGGAGGAGCTCCTTGGTTCACATTGTCACCCTCCATCCTTCTAGCATTAGCCCTTCTAGTATTCATATCCTCAAGAACATAGGGCAAGGATTAGGATAGAGATTTTATAGAGTAAAACTCAATCGCACGAATTATAGTAATAAAGAAGTAAAGTTTCCTAATCATCTTGTTGCCTCTCATTCATAAATGTGGAGCGCTTCACACTTATGAGAAAGGCTCTACTAGACGTGGCTTATGAGACATCATCCTAGGACCATTCTAAACCTTGTGCTCTGATACCAAGTTTGTCATGACTCAGGGGTACCCCCTAGATGTAACAAGGTGTATAGAACCTCGAAGGACTCCATACAAGCCTCTTAGTCCTCATAACATAAGAAATAGAACAATAAGAGTAAAACGCATTTCAAGTCTTAAAAAGTTTTTCATAAAGGAAAGCGGAAGTCTAGATACTTTGTCTCATCATAGCCATCTATTACAATAGTGAATGAAATAGGGCCTAGCCCATACAACATGTCCAAAAGGGAAAGTACATGAAAGAAACTAATCATATGAAAATTCGTCCTCGACCATGAGGACTCACCAAGCCCGGGAAGACAATCAAATCCAAGCCCTAGCCACAAGTATGATCACCTCTAGTACCGGACTCTACACTTGGGGAAAATGTAGGAAAAGTAGGCGTTAGTACAAAAATGCACTAAGTATGGTAGCCATGCATAAAAACATTAGAAATATGCAAAAAGGGACATTTTATTTGAAAGCATGCAATTTATCAAGTGTGAACATCATCATAGAGATAGTTGGAAAACATAAGTCATAACATCATCTTCAATGCAAGCTAGCAACATCTTTAAAGCCTTTGAACACATACGGGATACTTCGTCAAGCATGCCTTACTTCATTATTAAAGTTCTTGTTCTTGTGGGAAATAAGTCTTAACCGACATGAGACCATGTGATCTTTAACATGGAATCCGGTGACTCCCGCACCGAAAAGGGTTGGTCTACTTGCCTAAGGTAGAACCGGTAACTCTTAGCTTAGGTGGATCCACTAGCTAAATATCCTTTGAGGGCACGTATTTTATGGGATAAGGAGATTGTTACTAGAAATCCGGCCTGCCTATGGGAGAGCTTCCATCTAAATAGATTGCTTCTAGAAACCCGGCCTTACTATGGGAGAGCTTCCATTTCATACAATATCCATTCGGTGCTAAGCATTAAATTCCCACGGAGTAGTTAATTCTTTATTAACTTCATTACTCATGAAAGGGTGCCCTTGGCCTACCGATTCAAGGTACATCATTAGAATAGTTCTTTTTAATTACTCATGAAAGGGTGCACTTGGCCTACTGATTCAAGGTACATCATTATGTGAGAAAACCTTTCACATCATGTTCATTATGAGTTCATGAGAATAACCTTTCAATCAGCCCACAACAACATCATAATCATTAACACTTCACTCTCAAAGTTTACTCATAACATTTACATAGATTTCATAAAAACAAGAATAATCTCATACTTTACCTCCTTGAGGTTCAAAACTCACTTTCAATCAACACATCTAGAATTCAAGCATTAGACATGGATATAATTATAATTCATGTGATTATATCACCTCATGCATTAATTCATAAAATTCCTCTATCATCAACAAAGACCCACATCATATCATCAACTTTGAGAAATATGGGAATCACATGGGTCCTTGGGGATACATAATAAAAACCATAGAAAATCATCAATTCATGCTTAATAAAACTCAATTCAATCATAAAAATCAAGTTTGAAAGGAACCCATGACCTTTGAATCAAAACCCTAACTTTTGGGGATTTCTATCTTTTGAAATTGAAGGTTTTGAGAGGACTCCACGGGTGAAAGCTACCCATGGATGAAAACCACCATACCTTAATCACAATGCCCAGAGAAATTGTTTTGTAAAAGCTTGCTTTTGAACCCTAGTTGAATCTCCTTCTTCTTCTTCTTTTCCTTCAAGGTTCTAGAGGGAGAATATTTTGAGAGGATGAACTTGGGCGAATTGATTTGGGTTTTGGAAAATATGACTTAGTTGGGTGAGTTTTAGAGCTAAAAAGGCTTATATAGTGACCCTAGGCTTAGGCAAAACGACCTCAGTTAAGTTGGGTTAAAACCGGAAAAGACCACTTAGCCCTCAACTTTTAATGAGCTGCCCAGGGACCACGTGAGGTCCCACGAGCCGTGGTCATGACCACGAGCTGTGGTCCCCTTCGTGGACCTTGAGGCAGTGGCTAGGCAAATGTGCCTTTAGCCCCTCAAGCCTAAGGCACCTTCACGGAGGGCTCCACGAGCCGTGGTGCCTACCACGAGTCGTGGTCCCTCTCGTGGGCCTTGAGGCAGTGGCTTATCCACCATACTTAAACCCTCACACACCAACTCCCCCCACGAGCATTCCCACGAGCCGTAGTCTTCACCACGAGCCTTGAAGTGGCTCGTGAAGAGGAGGCTGATTTTTGGCAGGCTTGGGAGGCTACTGCCTAGCCCTCCACGAGCCCTCCCACGAGCCGTGGTGGTGGGCGTGGTAGGTGGGGCCTATACCAATATAGGCTGCCTTAGCCCACTCCCTTGGCCCTTTCCCTCCTTCCTTGACTCTAACCCTCACGTTTAGCTCTAGTTTAGCCTACTAGTTTCCGAGGTGTTACAGTTAGACACCCTATCTTTGTTGAACCTAGGAGCATTGGAGGAAGCTTTCCCAGAAAACCTTTGTAGAAATCTAGGATGACCATGTCCATCGGAGATTGCATGAGAGGAGTTACCATCACCGGTTCTAGCTCTCTTGAACTCCCTAGACCTTTCCTTAAGTTTCTCCTCTTCAATTTGTTGGGCATGAACCATAAGATGAGAAATATCCATTTCATGGACAAGCATAGCCGTACGACACTATTTCACTACCAATTCGGACACACCCGAAACGAACTTTCTCATCCTTGCCCTAGAGTCGGCAACTATAGAAGGAGCATATTTTGACAATTGAGTGAACCTCAAAGCATATTCCTTGACACTCATGTTTCCTTGTCGGAGATTAATAAACTCAAGCACTTTTGCCTCGCTCATCTAAAGAGGAAAGAACCTATCAAGAAAAACGGACTTAAACCTTTCCCACTCTAGGGGACCCACATCTACCGGTCTTGCTTCCTTCCATTTGTTAAGCAAATTTGAGCCACACCCTTAATTTGATAAGCGGCTAATTCCGCCTTTTCCACCGGCGTCACTCCCATAATAGTCAACACCTTGTAAACCTCATCAATGAACTCTTGAGGATCTTCTTCAACCTTAGAACCATAGAATTATAGTGGATTCATCCTAGTGAAGTTCCTCACTCTAGATGCAGCCCTACCCACATTTGGTTTCATGAGGACCACAACCTCCCTATTGGCTTGGGCCGTCATGGCTTGAGTCAACACTTGAAAAGCAGTTCTAAACTCCGCATTTGTCATTTGCTCGACCAAAGGGTCAACCAGAGCTTGAGGAGCTTGAGGAGGAGCTCCTTGACCAACCTCTTCTCCCTCAGTCCTTCTAGAGAAAGCTCTTCGAGTAGTCATATCCTGTAGACCATCGGATAAGTATTAGGAGAAATACCTGATAGAGTTAAACTATATCGCACGATTTATAGTAAAGAAAAAAGTGAAGTTTCCTAAATATCTTGGAGCCTCTGATTCATAAATGTGGCGCGTTTCACACTCATGAACAAGTCTCTACTTGACGTGGTTTTGAGACATCCTAGAACCTTTCTAAACCTTGTGCTTTGATACCAAGTTTGTCATTACCCAGAGGTACCCCCTAGATGTAATATGGTATACAAGACCCCGAGATGCGTCATATGAGCCACTTAGATTTCATAGTCAAGATAACAGAAAATTGGTAAGAATTAAAACATTTTCAACAATATCAAAGTTTCATAAAACGAAGCGGAAGTCTCATACAACTTGTCTCAAAAACCATCTAGTACAATAGAATCTCGGGACACAGCCCATACAACAATGTTCAAAACATAAAATGAAAGAACATAAGAGAAATGGTGGCCAAATCCTCAAATGCTATGAGGACTCACCAATCTTCAACTTTTCCTCTACTATAGATCCTAGCCACGGGGATGAGAGTTGGGAATGTCGGACCCTACATTTGGATAATAAATGTAGGAAAGAGTATGCGTTAGTACAAGAATGTACTAAATATGATAACTTGCATAAACATCAACATAAACATAAGAGTTAGACAACATAAGTCATAAAGAATAATAAATGCACATAATAGATCATATCAACATATAATGAATACTTCTTGAAGTAACCTCAAAGAATACTTAGCCAAGACATGGGTAATCCTCCACTAGTCTTACTCTTCATGGATGGAAACTCAAGCAACAATCCAAGCTCATCACCTATCATAACATATTTAGCTTATCTTTTATAGACATGGGGAGTCTCCTCTTGCCTTCCTATAAAGGCTCATGGGTAGTCGCCTCTTGCCTTACATAAATGATCATGGGTACTCGCCTCCATGTCCAACTTATCGGATCAAGGGTACTCGCCTCCATTCCCAACTTTATATGACATGGGTACTCACCTCTATATCATTATATAAGGATCATGGGTACTCGCCTCCATGTCCTTCAATAAGGGATCATGGGTAATCACCTCCAAGTCCAATCATCATTATAGGAATGTGGGTAGTCGCCTCTTGTTCAACATTACGGAATAAGGGTAGTCGCCTCTTATCCTATTCTAAGGAATATGGGTAGTCGCCTCATATCCTTCTCATTTAGAGGTCATGGGTAATCGCCTCTAGCCTCATCAATTGCTTATTCTTTTAGCCTAGATTCATTTTAGGTGAGAAATCCTTTCAACCTAGAATCATTCAATGTGAGAAAGACTTTCACATTCATACATAAGAAAATCATGTGGGAACTATCCCTTCCACAACAATCACATCAATAATCAACAATTCATAACACATGCTTCACTCTCAAAGCAATACAGATCATAATAATCATACATGTTTCACTATCAAAGCAATTCATATCAGAATCATCATACATGATTCAATCTCAAAGAAATTCATAATGTATCTTATTCATCCTATAGAATACATCTAACCCATAAATTCTCCTTTCATGGATCAAACTCATTTATATCAAATTCATCTTAGAAACATGGGTTAAGCATGGATACATGTAAATTCATCCTAAAACATGTATTCCACGTAATTCATGCATAAGCAATCATTACACAATCAATTGGATCAACATCCATCAATACCCCCAACTTAGAAGAAAACCCTAACTCAAATTGGGGAATTTCTACTTTTCAATTAGGGATTTTTAAGGGCTCCATGGATGAAAAGATTCTATGGATGAATAAAGATCTCATACCTTGATATCAAATCCCACAAGCAATGGAGAATAGAGACTTGAACTTGAGCCCTAGCTTCACCTTTCTTCTTCTTTAAGTTCTAGAGAGAGAAATATTTTGAGAGGAAGAACTTTTGATTTCTTTTGGGTTTTGAGAATAATGACTTGGATGGGTGAGTTTTGGGGTTTGGATCACTTATATAGGGGTCCTAGGCGTGGGTAAAACAACTTAGAATTAACACTATTAAATCTGGAAAAGACCCATATGCCCCTAACTGAAAATCTGTCGAACCATCTTCACAAGGCCCTTCATGAGCCGTCAAGGGCCACACGGCCCGTAGTGGTGCCCGTGGTCCTTGACCAGTAACTTGGCATCACCACCCTTAAACTCACTTCCCCCATGACCCTTCCCACGGCCCGTCAAGGCATTCACGAGCCGTCAAGTGGCTCGTGGGAAGGTCTCTATTCAGGCAGCCTTAGGGAGCTCACTGCCTCACCCTTTACGCCCATAACCACGACTCGTGGTCCCTTCCACTAGCCGTCTTGGTAGTCGTGGAAGGTGGCCTCCACTTGGTCACTCACTGTGAGCCACCATAGGCAGTACCACGGCTCGTGGTGCCCTTCACGGCCCTTTTGGGTCCACGTGAAGGTTGTCTGGGCAAATTTCCTTGGCTCTTTCCTTGACACTTAGCCCCTAGCTTAGACTACTAGATTCCTAGGTGTTAAAGGGTGCTGCTAGAGTGTGGTACGACCAATGGAAGAAGAGTAGATCTGAGGGTGCACCAATTGTGAGCTCGACTGTGTTTGAAGAGGCCTTCATGGGGAGTTTCTTTCCCCGTGAACTAAGAGAGGCAAAGGTAAGGGAATTCCTCACTCTTAAGTAGGAATCCATGAGTGTGAATGAGTACAGCCTCAAGTTCACCTAACTTTCCCGCTATGCTCCGGAGATGGTTGCTGATATGAGGAGCAGGATGAGTTTGTTTGTTTCTGGATTGTCTCGTCTGTCAAGTAAAGAGGGTATTGATAAGGGGATATGGACATAGAAAGGCTGATGATCCATGTGCAACAGGTTGAGGAGGATAAGTTAAGAGATAGGGAGGAATTCTGAAACAAGAAAGCTAAGACAACTGGGAACGAGTCTGGGCAGCAGAAGAGTAATGTGAACCGGTCATCCTTCCAACAAAAGCAAAATGGACCTACTCCATCATCTGCTAGTGCACCTGCACCAAGGAACAGAGGTAAGTTTAAGAATAAAAATTAATAGAACTTCAGAACTAGAACTGCACAATCTCAAGGTAATGTGGCACAAGGAGGTAATGAGACTCCTGCATGTGCTAAGTGTGGTAGGAACCACTCAGGAGTATGTCGTGATGGCTCCACTGGTTGTTTCAAGTATGGTCAAAATTGCCACTATATGAGAGAGTGACCTAAGAACAAACAAGGAAATGGTAATGGGGGCAATAGAGCCCATTCTTCTTCAGCGGCACTGCCAGACAGGGCTGCACCTAGAGGAGCTACTTCAGGGACAGGCGGAGGAGCGAACCATCTGTATGCTATCACTAGTCCCCAAGATCAAGAAAATTTGCCAAATGTTGTCACTGGTATGATCAAAGTCTTTACTCATGATGTATATGCTTTGCTAGATCTAGGAGGGAGTCTATCTTTTTTGACTCCTTATATTGCTATGAATTTTGATATTCTTCTTGAGGAACTTCTTGATCCCTTAGGTGTTTCTACACCTGTTGGTGAGTCTATTCTAGCTGAGAGAGTTCATCATGATTGTACCATTTCTATCAATCACAAGGAATCTATGGCTAACTTAGTCGAGTTAGACATTGTAGATTTTGATGTTATTCTAGGTATGGACTAGCTTCATGCCTGTTATGCCTCAGTTCATTGTAGGACTCAAGTAGTTAAGTTCGAGTTTCCTAATGAGCCAGTTATAGAGTGGATGAGTAGTTCAACAGTACCTAAGGGTCATTTTATTTCGTACCTTAAGGCGAGAAAGTTAGTTTCCAAGGGGTGCATCTATCACTTAGTCTAACTTAATGACTCTAGTGTTGAGACACCACCTATTCAGTCAGTTCCAGTTGTGAGTGAGTTGTAGAGGTCTTTTCAGATGATCTTCCCTGAGTCCCTCCTAAGAGATAAATACACTTCGGTATAGATTTCTCCCCAATACTCATCCTATCTCTATTCCTCCATATAGAATGGCTCCAGCAGAGTTGAAAGAATTAAAAGAACAGTTGAAAGATCTTCTTGAAAAAGGTTTCATTCGACCAAGTGTCTCACCTTAGGGCGCTCCAGTCTTATTTGTGAGGAAGAAAGATGGTTTTCTTAGAATGTGTATAGACTACCATCAGTTGAACAAGGTTACTATCAAGAATTAGTATCTTCTTCTGAGAATTGATGGTCTCTTCGATCTACTTCAGGGTACCACTTGTTTTTCTAAGATAGACCTCAGATCAGGCTATCATCTGTTGAGAGTAAGAGAGAGTGATATTCCAAAGACAACTTTCAGGACCCGCTATTGTCATTATGAGTTTCTAGTCATGTAATTTGATTTGACTAATGCTCCTACAACATTGATGGACCTTATGAACAGAATGTTTAAGCCCTATCTTGATATGTTTGTTATCGTATTCATCGATGACATTCTAATCTATTCGAGGAATGAAGAATATCATACTAGTCATCTCAGAGTAGTTCTTCAAACTCTCAAGGATAGAGAGTTGTATGTTAAATTCTCTATGTGAATTTTGTCTTGAGTCTGTGGCATTCTTAGGTCACATTCTTTCTTCTGATGGGATTCGAGTTGACACTCAGAAGATTGAGGTAGTGCAGAACTGGCCTAGACCCACATCTCTAACTCATATTAGAAGTGTCTTGGGATTGGTTGGCTATTATAGGAGGTTTTTTGAGGGGTTCTCATCTATTTCATCCCCGTTGACTAAGTTAACTCAGAAAACAGTTAAGTTTCAATGGTCTGAAGCTTGTGAGAAAACCTTTCAAGAATTGAAAATGCGGTTGACTACTGCCCCAGTGTTGACCTTACCAGAGGGTACACAAGGATTTGTTGTGTATTATGATGCGTACAGAGTTGGACTGGGTTGTGTATTAATGTAGAATGGCAAGGTTATAGCTTATGCCTCTAGACAACTTAAGATTCAAGAGAGGAATTACCCAACCCATGATCTAGAGTTGGCTGATGTAGTGTTCGCTTTGAAAATTTGGTGTCACTATCTTTATGGTGTTCATGTAGATGTGTTCACCGATCAAAAGATCCTTTATATGTGTTTAGTCAGAAAGAGTTTAATCTCAGACAGAGGAGATGGTTGGAGTTACTTAAGGATTATGACATGAGTATTCTCTATCATCCAGGTAAGGATAATGTTGTTGCTGATGCTTTGAGCAGATTGTCTATGGATAGTACCTCCCATGTTGAGGAAGGCAAGAAAGAATTAGCCAAGGATGTGCACATACTTGCACGATTAGGAGTCTGATTATTGGATTCTAATGAAGGAGGAGTAGTTTAGAGGTGATGAATGGGGCTGAATCATCATTAGAGTTTGAAGTGAAAGAGAAACAAGACCAAGACCCTATTTTTCTTTAATTGAAGGCAAATGTTCATAAGCAAGAAGTGATGGCTTTTGAACAAGGGGGGGGGGGAGATGGAGTGTTGAGGTTTAGAGTATATTGTGTGTACCAAAGGTGGATGAACTCCAAGAGAGGATCATGGAGGAAGCTCATAGCTCCAAAAATTCCATCCATCCCGGTTCCACAAAGATGTATTGTGACTTGAGAGAAGTCGATTGGTGGTGTAGTATGAAGAGATGTATTGCAGAGTTCATTGCTAAGTCCCTGAATTACTAACAAGTCAAGGTAGAGCACCAGAGGCCAGGTGGTATGGCTCAGAATATAGATCTTCTGGAATGGAAGTGGGAGATAATCAATATGGATTTTATTACAGGTTTACCACGGTCTCGCAGGCAGCATGATTTGATTTGGGTGATTGTAGATCGAATGACTAAATCAGCCCATTTCTTGCCTGTAAAGGCTACTTTTTCTGCAGAGAACTATGTTAAGTTATATATTTAAGAAATAGTCAGACTTCACGGAGTTTCGGTGTCCATTATTTCAGATAGAGGTGCACAATTCACCGCATAATTTTAGAAGTCTTTCCAGAAAGGTTTGGGTTCTAAGGTAAATTTGAGTACTGCTTTCCATCCTCAGACTGATGGTCAAGCAGAGAACACAA
Organism: Solanum etuberosum; assembly: GCA_029582245.1. Classification (NCBI taxonomy): domain Eukaryota; kingdom Viridiplantae; phylum Streptophyta; class Magnoliopsida; order Solanales; family Solanaceae; genus Solanum; species Solanum etuberosum. The sequence continues at coordinate 20,832 of JAJONR010005427.1, read as the reverse complement.
TACAGACTTGAGAAGATATGTTGAGGGCGTGTGTGATCGATTTCAAGGGTAATTGGGATGATCAGTTACCTCTCATAGAGTTTGCTTACAACAATAGTTATCACTCTAGCATCTAGATGGCTCCTTATGAGGCTCTTTATGGGAGAAGGTGTAGATCTCATATTGGATTGTTTGAGGTTGGTGAAGCTAGGTTGATAGCACCAGACTTGGTTCATCAAGCTATGGAGAAAGTGAAGACTATTCAAGAAAGGTTGAAAACAGCGCAGAGTCGTCAGGAATCCTATACAGATGTTAGGAGAAGAGACTTTGAGTTTGAGGTGGATGATTGGGTTTACTTGAAGGTGTCACCCATGAAGGGTGTTATGAGATTTGGTAAGAAGGGGAAACTTAGTCCCCGGTATATTGGTCCTTACAGGATATCTAAGAGGATTGGCAATATAGATTATAAGTTGGAGCTACTGTCAGAGTTAGCAGCAGTCCATCCTGTATTCCACATTTCAATGTTGAAGAACTGTATGGGCGATCCTTCGCTTATTATACCGACTGAATAAATTGGTATTAAGGACAACTTATCTTATGAGGAGGTTCCCATTCAGATTCTGGATTATCAGGTTCGCAAGTTGAGAACCGAGGAGGTAGCATCAGTCAAGGTCTTATGGAGGAATAAGTTTGTTGAGGAAGCTTCTTGGGAGGCTGAGGAGGATATGAAGAAGAGATACCAACATCTCTTTGAGTCCGGAGAAATTCCAAATCAAGCTACTAATCCTTTTCTTGGTATTTACTTTTAGATTGAAATGTTGTGTTACTTTGGATATTGAGTGTTTGAGCTGGGTGTTAGATGTTACCACCCTTAGTCTACTTAGATTAATCTCATTCGAGGATGAATGTTCCCAAGGGGGAGATATTGTAACATCTCAGTATTTGGAAGAGCTAAAATTAGAAAGAAGTAATTTGGAAAGAGCCAAACCTGAAATTTTTCAAGTTACGCTTAAGTTTTGAATTTTGGGTCAACTTCAAACGACCATGATGATTTAGGTAGCCCATAAGATATCAAATAAAAGGTCTTGGAATATTCTTTCCAATGCCACCGAGTTTGCTAATTTTCGAGCTCGTGTGAGGGAGATATGTCTGTTTGAAGTCAGGCTATCCAATTAAGGAAAGTTACCCAAAAATATGAGGGGTATTTTGGTCTTTTCCTGACCCCATCAGCTTAAAGTGAATTATGGTTATATTTAGGGGTCTAAAATTATTTGGTTCAGTTTTCACAATCCTAATTTACGCTTATGATTTTAGAAGAAAGTTCAAGAAGAGAAAAGAGAAGAAAGGAGGGTAGATTCAAGGCGTTCGTCGAGATTTCTTGCGAATCGAGGATTTTTTCGCCAAGGGTTTGATCCCTAAGAGGTATGTGAGTTATCATAGTGTTGGGCTCATTCACCCACACGACAATCATGCTATTTTAATGCAATTTCATTCTCAAAGTTGAAGAATTTGAGTTCTTGATGAGTTTTCTTGAAATTCCTTTCGTAATCTTGATTGTTGGAATTTTGATGAGTTCTTGAGAAAATCGTATTGAGTTTAAGAGTTGTTTTTGAGTAGATTCTTGTGTACTTGTATTGGGTTATTGAACCTAAGGAAAAATTGAGAATAGAAATCGATTATAAATGAATTAGGGTCAGAAAACGAGAGAGAAAAAATCATCGGGAAGTTCTGGGGAAGGGCTGCGGCGGCGTGCCCCAGATGCGCCAGAGGGGCTAGGGTGGCACCCAAGCAGTGCGCTAGGAAGTGGTTTCTGAAATTTAGGGGCTGGTGCCCCGCGCCAGCAGTGCGCCAGGGTCGCCTGCCCCCACCCTTTTTCCCATCGTTTTACCTGTCTAAGTCCTCTTAAAGTGTACCTTCACTCCCTATTGATTCTAACTACTCTAAGCTAATTCTAGACATCTAGAAATCATTCATAACATGAATCAAAACCTTGAATTCATAATTCATATTCAAGGTAAAGTTAAGATCAAGTCTTGAGAGTTCTTTCGAGTCATTTGAGAAGTCTTTTGTAAATCTTTTTAAACTTGTTTTAAGACTTGAGCATTTGAGTTTGAGGAAGAGTAGAGTTGAGTTAATTTTCTTCAAAATGATATATGGGAACTAAGTATTCTCAAGAGTAAATGTTTTTACATTTAAGATGCGAGGAAACACTGATTTCCAAAAGAGTTAATGAGCAGTTTTGAGTACTATCTCTTTTCAGAGAAATATTTTGAGTAATAATCTCAAAGCTGAGGAAGAGGAAATGTTTTCTTTAAAACATATGAGCTAAGTTATATTTTGGGAGTAGTATTGAGCACCTATATGGGGGAGAGTTCTAACAACTCACAGCCCCCATAAACCATATAGCCAATGTGGGTAGAAAGGGTCATACTTTTAGATGATTCCTTATTGCTTTTAGTATAGACTAGTGGATCCACTTAGTTGAGAAGTTCTATACCCCAGAAAAGTATAGGAAAGTTCTGACAGCGTGGGCTAGACGTTGTATCATCACATAACTCATAGTGATGGTTGTCGGTTAGAGAATCTCCCCAACGAGTTTATTTTGTATTTTTGCATACAAAGTGAGTTATAATGTATTTTCCAATACATTGAGTTGTTATCTACTATTTTATAGGCTTTTCTTTATATTGCATTATCTTTATTGCTTTATATTGAATTGAGTTGAGGTTGAGTTGAGTTGAGATGAGGTAAGTTCTTTCTTCAGTTCCAGTTCAACCTTATGTCATGTTTTAGATTTCCCCTCACATGCTCGTACATTCAATGTACTGACGCCATTTGGCCTGCATCGTTTTATGATATAAATACAGGTAACCAGGATCATCAACCAGCGCTTCGTTGATCCAGTTGAGTTCCAGAGTTATTTGGTGAGCCTCCTTGCTTTCAGAGGATCCCTCATTTATGTTTTATCATTCCAGTTTTGTTATTAGGATGTCATGGGTCTTTTCCCGACATCCATCTCAGTTAGTAGAGGCTTCATAGATAGATAAACAGTAGTTCATGAGTCTTTTCATTTTCAGTTGTTTATGTTGAGACTTGAGTTGCCTCTTTGGCTAGTTGAATGTTTTATTTATAAAATATTCTTAGTATCTCTTTGAGACATTGATTAAATTTGTACTTTTGAGTTCATCTTATTTATGAATAAGTCTTCCGCTAAGAGTTAAGCCAGGCCAAGGGTTCGCTTGGGGCCAACAATGGTTCTCGAGTGACTGGTCACGCCCAGGGTGTAGGCTCAGGGCGTGACAATATCTTCCCTTTAGGTTAGTTGAATCCTTATTTAGAATGTTATTTTTAGTAGACTTTAAAATGGAGTTGACTTTATACATGATTTTAATCAATTTTAGGTGTCCTAATTCTCCGTAAGCAATTAGGTGGCGACTCCTTAACTTAGTTATGAATTTGAAATCTAAAGCATGATTTTCTGTCTGATTGGCCTAGCAAGTATAATTCATGAACTAGGAAAAATTTACACAAGCTAGGGTTCTGAGTGCTATGCATGGAATTATACTAAATTATCAAGAAACAAATTATTTAGATCAAAGGAACCATAATCACAATAAATATTTAAAATCTAGAAACCCTAGGTCTGAACAGTTTATGAGAATATGGAGAACTAACTGAATTCTAGGGACCTAATGGGTGAAAGGAACCCACTAGTGAAATCAAATATACCTGTTGACGAAATCTATGGAGAAAGTTTTTGGATTTCAAGGTTGAACTTCGAAGAACATTCCTGCTTGTTCTTGGGAGAAAAAGTCAACTTTTCCTCATTTTTTCACTCTAAGTTGGGTGTTTTTTGGAGAATAAGGGTTCTGGGCATTGTCTTACTAGATTATTAGGCTTAGACGGAGTAAAATGACGTATTTTAGGCATCAAACAATGTAGTTTACGTGCACAATGCATAGGGGAAAAGACCAAAATGACCCTGACTTAAAACTGACGAAATGGTCTTCATGATGTGACTGACGGATCGTCATTAGGACCACGGCCCGTCAACTGGGTCGTGGTTATAGCCCTGCACAACAGGTCTCTACCTAAATGAGAATAAATTTTTACTCTAAGCTTGGATTTTAGCAAACTAAGTGGTGTTGGAAAGAAGACTAAAATATCTTTAATTTGATAGGTCATTGGACACTTAATTCATTTTGTGCTAAAATATATGACCGTTTGAAGTTGACCCATACTTAAAGGCTGAACTGCCCCATTCACGGTCTACTTCACGGACCGTGTGAAGCACCACGGGCCGTGTAGGCCACCGCACAGTAAGTTGGGTGGTTCCTGGACACTTTGACAGCCCACTTAACAGACCGTGTGAGGTTCCACGGCCCGTGAAGGGGTCCGTGGTCCTCCACATTCTGCCAAGTATGAACCACGATGGGGGTGAGGGGTCGTGGTCCTATACACGGCCCATGGACCCCTCCGTGGTTCACCCTTTTTCCCTTGTTCATTCTTAGTCAAATTTTCTAAGGTGTTACAGTATATCCCCCTTGGGATCATCGTCCTTGAATAAAGTCTAAACAAGTTGAGTTTGGAGGAAAGAGCTGAAATCCCTACCAAACGAATACTAGAAACTGATATCTAACTTAGCTGTGTTCCATGAACATGCAAATATGCTAGAATGTAATGATAACTGAGGGAACATGATACTAATACTGAATTACACAAGATTAAGTTGAGAGACTGGAGAGTAACTATTATCTCAAGCTGAAACGGAATCGAAAGGAAAGAGGAGAGGATACTTGGCCATCCGGGTTGCTCCTTCTTCCCAAGTAGGTCCCTCTACGGACTGACTCCTCCACAAAACCTTTACTGAAGTGACTTCCTTATTTCTCAACCTACAAACCTGACAGTCAAGAATTTCAACTGGAACCTCTTCATAGGTGAGGCTATCCTTTACAGCCACACTCTCTAAAGGTACTATTGATGTCGGATCACTCACACACTTCTTCAACAAGGAAATGTGAAAGACTGGATGAACCGCTACTAGTTCTTCTGGCAACTCTAACTCATAGCCACCTTACCAACCCTTTTCAAGATTCTGTAAGGACGTACATACCTGGGGCTGAGCTTCCCTTTCTTGCCAAATCTCATCACCCTTTTAATGGGTGACCTCTTTAGGAAAACCCAATCATCGATTTGAAACTCTAAGTCCATTGTCCTCACATCTGCATAGGGCTTTTGACGACTTTGAAAAGTCTTTAGTCTATCTCTGATGAGCTAAACTTTCTCCATAGACTCATGAACCGAATCTGGCCCAATCAAGGCTACTTCACCTACTTCGAACCAACTAACCAGAGACCCGCATCTACGCCCATACAATGCCTCATAAAGGGCCATGTGAATACTCAAATGAAAGTTGTTATTATAGCCAAACTCTATGAGAGGTAGCTGATCATCCCAATTACCCTTGAAATCAATCATGTAAGCTCTCAACATGTCCTCTAAGGTCTGAATGGTATGCTCTGCCTGACCATCTGTCTAAGGATGAAATGTTGTACTGAGATTCACCTTAGTACCAAGATCCTTCTGAAACGATCTCCAGAAATGAGAGGTAAACTAAGGACCTCTGCCTGAGATGATAGACAAGGAAACCCCGTGAAACCTGACTATCTCATTGATGTAGAGTTTGGTGTAGTCCTCCACTGAATCTGTAGTCTTGACTGCTAAGAAGTGAGCTAACTTAGTGACTCTGTCCACTATCACCCAAATAGAGTCATGTTGTCTGCTAGTACGAGGTAAACCGTAATGAAGTCCATGTTTATCACATCCCACTTTTACCTGTTGACAGTTAGGACACTTAGCCACAAAATCTACGATGTCCCTCTTCATGCTGTTCAACGAATTGACCTCCCGTAGATCACAGGACATCTTAGTGGCACCCGTATGAATAGAATATCTGGAATTATAAGCTTCTGTAAGGACCTACTACCTCAACCTACCCACATTTGTAACACATAAGCAACCCTAGTAACGAAACACACCATCTCCCCCTTGGGAGAAAACCTCTACTCTCTGGTGATGAACTACACCTTTCAACTGAAGCAATATAGGATCGCTATCCTATTTTTCTTTAACTTCCGCTACCAATGAAGATTCTGACTCATTCTGAACTATCACACCACCATCTGACGTGTCCATAAGGAAAACTCCTAAGCGAGCAAGTCAGTGAACATCTTTGGATAATTCTTTCTTCTCTTCCTCAACATGTGCTACACTACCCATGGATAGTCTTCTATGGGTGTCAGCCACTATATTGGGCTTACCCGGTTGATAGAGCACATTCACGTCATAGTATTTGAGGAATTCAAACCATCTTCTCTGATGAATATTTAACTCTTTCAGGGTGAACACATATTGGAGGCTCTTATGATATGTGAAATACATCAACATGAACACCATACAAGTAGTGTCTCCAAATCTTTAGGGGAAACACTACGGCTGCAGGTTCGAGGTCATGAGTCGAGTAGTTCTTCTCATGGACCTTAAGTTATCTAGAAGCATAAGCTATGACCGTACCTTGCTGCATTAACACATAACCTTAGCCGACCCTGGATGCATCACAATAGAACACATAACCGTCTGAACGTTTGGTAAAGTCAAGATAAGAGTTGTAGTCAACTTGGTCTTCCGTTCTAAGAAGCTTTTCTAACACTCATCTGACCACTGAAACTTGACCTTTTTCTAAGTCAACTTGGTTAATGAGGAAGCTATGGATGAAAATCCTTCAACAAACCTCATGTAGTAACCGGCAAACCCAAGAAACTTCTGATATTATTCAGAGAGGTGGGGCTGGGCCAGTGTTGTACTGCCTTAATTTTCGGAGAATCTACTCGGATCCCTTTGGTGGATACCTCATGACCAAGGAAATTGACCGACTGTAACCAGAATTCACATTTTAGCAAATAGCTAGCGATCTTTGAGGGTTTACATAACAACTCTCAGATGAGTCGCATGCTCTTCCTCACTCAGAGAATAAATGAGGATATCATCAATAAAGATGATGACGAAGAAGTCCAAATACTATTTGAACACCCAGTTCATTAAGTCCATGAAAGCTGCAACAACATTTGTTAGCCCAAAAGACGTAACTACAAATTCATAGTGGTCATATAGAGTCCTGAAGGCTGTCTTTGGGAGGTCACTATCCCTGACTCTGAGTTGATTATAGCCGAATCTGAGGTCTATCTTAGAAAAGCAACTAGCACCCTGAAGTTGGTCGAACAAGTCATCAATCCTGGGATGGGATATTTATTTTTTATTGTGACTTTTTTCAACTGACGCCAGTCAATGCACATTCTGAGAGAACCATCTTTCTTCTTCACGAACAACACTGGAGCACCCCATGGAGAGATACTGGATCTAATGAAGCCCTTATCTAGAAGGTATTTCAACTATTCTTTCAGTTACTTTAGCTCAGCTGGGGCCATTCTGTAAGGAGGAATCAAAATAGGCTGGGAATCTGGGAGGAGATCTATTCCGAATTCAATTTCTCTTTCGGGAGGGACTCCAGTTGGATCTTTTGGAAACACTTCTGGAAACTCATTTACGACAAGGACTGACTCAAGAGTTGGGGTTTCGGAGTTTGAATCCTTAACCCGAATAAGATGATAGATATACCCTTTAGAAATAATTTTCCTGGCATTAAGGTAAGAGATAAATCGACCTATAGGCACTGAGTTACTACCCTTCCACTCTAAGACTGGCTCGTTTGGAAACTAAAATCGAACGATCCTAGTTCTACAATCGACTTAGGCATAAGAGGAATGTGACTACTCAATGCCTAGAATTATATCAAAATCCACCATTTCTAACTCTACAAGATCTGTTGAGGTAACTTTCTTAATAATTGTTACAGGGCAATTTCTGTATACCCGTCTAGCTATAACTGGGTCACCAACTGGAGTAGAGACTGAGAAGGGTTTTAAGAGAGTTTTCGGGCTAACATAAAAATTTACTGCTATATACAGAGTTACAAGAGAAAGTGTAGCCCTAGATCTAACAATGCATAAACATCAAAATTAAAGACTCTCAACGTAACAGTGACCACATCGAGAGAATCTTCTTGGTCCTGGCGAGCCTGAAGAGCATACAACCTATTCTGACGCTGACCACCACCTGTACCAGATGAGGCACCCTGTTGGGTGGGGTGACCCGCTGAAACTACATAAGGTGTAGACTGAGCCCTGTTACCTTCTTGTCCTTGCCTGACAGAAGGGCAATCCTTCAATCTATGACCAGACTGGCCACACCCAAAACAACCCTCTCTTCCATCAAGACATTCACCCGGATGGTTCTTACCACACTTTGGACAAGATGGAAAAGTCATGTTACCTGAAGCACTCCATTGAGACTTAGAGCCTGATGCCCTTCCTTTCTGATCTTATCGAAACTTGGGGAATGGAGCGCTAGCTAATGAAGGCACTGGGGCTATACACCTATGCTAAAACTTTGAGAGATTTCCACTGTTTGACCTTTGCTTAGAGTATTCATAATTTCCTGTTCTAGTCTTTTTGTTATCCTTTGCTATTTTCCTAAGCTTGTCTCCCTCAACAAGCTGAGCATGAGTCATTAGTTGGGAGATATCCATATGCCCCAACAACATAGCATTCCTGCACTCGGTCTTTACCATATCAGATACTTCAAACAAGAACTTGCTCATTTATGCTCTCGAATCAGCAACCATATGTGGAGCATACATGGAGAGCTGGGTGAATTTTAGCCCGTACTCTTGGACTGACATTGAACCCTGCTTCATATTCATGAATTCATGTGCCTTAGCCTCCCTCAACTCTTTCAGAAGAACCTGTCCAGAAAAGCTCCAGTAAAATAGTCCTACATCATAGGAGTTGCATTCCTGCCCCTATTTTCATTCCACTACGTGAACCAGATATGAGTCACATCATCAAGTTTATAGGATGCTAGCTCCTCACTCTCAGTACCGGTCACTTGCATTACTCCAAGAATCTTCTTAATCTCATCAATGAACTTCTGTGGGTCCTCACCAACCTTCGACCCTAGAAACTCTGGCGGATTCATACGAACAAAGTCTTGATCCTTAGATACAGCTGATCCACCAGCGGTGTTTGTAGGAACTGGGCCTGGTGATTATTCTAGTTGACTACGGTGTGGGCCAATAACTGGATCGCATTACGGAACTCTGCATTTGAAACCTCATGGTTTGGGACTAGAGGAACTGCATTACCATTTCGTTCGTTTGCTCTACGAGGAGGCATGATCTGAAACACATAATGAAGGATTAGAAAGGAGAAGTTGAATCACATTTCACGCACAATAGGTATAACAAAAGAAGGGAATTTTTTTATAACACCTAGTAGCCTCTCTCTCATAGGTGTGGCGGGTTTCACACTCATGAAAGAGAATCTACTTAGTGCGGCTTTAAGACACCTTAGGACTCTTGATACCAAGTTTGTCACACTCCGAGCCTACCCCCTAGACGTAACATGGGACCTAGGATCACGAGTGACCCCGAGCTAACCCTGACTCTGACATATGACAAGCATACTGAAAAATAACTAAGTAAATCATGTACTATGCGGAAGCTAAAAATATTGAATATTTGAAATGGTGAAAAACTAAGTAGTTTGAATATATAAGATATAATAACAATACTTAACAACTCAAACTAAATCTACTACTATGTTTGAAAAGCTTCTAACTGAATTGAGTTGCTGGGACAAGCCCCTAGCTAACTCTAACAACACTAAAAACTGAAAAGTAAATCATGTCTATTGTCCTCGAAGTGTGAGGACTCACCACTGAAGCTGCTGAATTCGAAATGGGAGTTGAACTAAGCGTGATCTGGATGCTAAACGCCTGAACCTACATCATAAAATGATGTAGCGAAAAAGTATGCATCAGTACTTTGAATTTACTGAGCATGAAAGATATAAATACTAAGCTGAACAATGATATAACTGAGAAATAGAATAATGAATATGGAAAATATACTGTAATGAAGTGTAACAGAAATATGAGCTAAATGCAATGACCAAATACTAATCATGTAACTAATATGTTGAACTGAGTACTGGAGTAAATGCTGAAAACCTGGTTAATGCAATAAGAGTCGTACTTTGGAAGCTACTATTAACTGACATAAACCACGTGAGCTAAACATGGAGTCCAATGTATACGCCCCCATCGCGAGGACCCAATATACCTTGCCAGGGGTAAAGAGGCATGATTGTGGCGTGATCACTAAAATTGATGCCCAACAGAGGGGACTTCTGAACCTACATTGGCATGTAGTTCTGGGACTTTAAGGGTATGCTAAACCCCAGTCTAGCTCGGTGCTAAGTCTACTCCCCGCTAAATATTCACGAAGCTAAAATGCATTAAATACTGAATAGCTTAAAACACTGACATGTTAACTGAGAATGCAATATTTATATATTGAGAATATGACATTCGAAACCTGAAGCATGATTTTCTGTCTGATTTGCCTAGCAAGTATAATTCATGAACTAGGATAAGTTTACACAAGCAAGGGTTCTGAGTGTTATGCATGTAATTATACTAAATTATCAAGAAACAAGTTATTTAGATCAAAGGAACCATAATCACAATAAATCTTAAAAATCTAGAATACCTAGGTCTAAACAGTTTATGAGAATTTGAAGAACTAACTGAATTCTAGGGACCTAATGGGTGAAAGGAACCCACTATTGAAATCCCACATACTGGTGACGAAATCTACAGAGAAACCCTTTGGATTCTGGGGCTGAACTTCGAAGAACCCTCCTGTCTATTCTTGGAAGAAGTGGTAGACTTTTCGTCTTCTTTTTGCTCTAAGTTGGATGATTTTTGGAGAATGAGGGTTTTGTGTATTGTCTGACTAACTTATTAGGCTTAGACTGCGCAAAATGATGTAGTTTAGGCATCAAACGACGTAGATTAAGTGCCCAATGCATAGGAGAAAAGACCAAAATGACCCTGACTTAAAACTGACAAAGTTGTCTTCACGATGGGACTGACGGACCGTCATTAGGGCCACGGCCCATCAACTAGGTCGTGGTTATGGACCTGCCCAACAGGTCTCTATTGAAATGAGCGTAACTTTTTACTCCGAGCTTAGATTTTAGCAAACTCAGTGGCGTTGGAAAGAGGACTTAAATATATTTAATTTGATAGTTTATGGGCCACCTAATTCATCTTGTGCTAAGAGATATGACCGTTTGGAGTTGACCTATACTTATAGGTTGAACTGCCCCATTCACGGTCCACTTCACGGACCGTGTGAAGCACTATGGGCCGTGTAGGCCACCGTGGTTCTTCACAGGAAGTTGGGTGGTTCCTGGCAACTTTGACGGCGCACTTAACAGACCATGTAAGGTTCCACGACCCATGAAGGGGTCCATGGTCCTCCACATTCTGCCATGTATGAACCACGATGGGGGTGAGAGGTCGTGGTCCTGTACACGGTCGGTGGACCCCTCCGTGGTTCACCTTTTTCCCTTGTTCAGTCTTGGTCAAATTTGCTGAGGTGTTACATTTTTTTTACTCTTTATCAACCGGGGTTTTCCACGATAAGATATGTGTCATTAATTTACTTGTTTTACTTAATGCATTGTCAGTACTCAACTAAGGAACATATAAAATAACACGTTCCTTAGGCAAATCGGGAGTTAGTATTCTAATGGTTAGTTTACCATTTCACCCCTGCAACCAATCAAAATCTAATTGAATAGTAATATTTTAATTTCATAAAGGGTGAATTAGAAGTTCAACAATAGTACTTTAATGCTTTACTCTCAATTCACCAAAAACGTGTCCACTGTTATTTACTTATTAACCAACATTCTCTTCTTTGCCATTATTTTTTGAAGAATATGAGAAGTTGTATCGATTAAATACTCAATACAAGATCACAATCATCTATAAACCAAATAATGACATGAATACAATAGGAAACTAAGGGGTAAAAAATTTGGAAGAAAGAAAGAGAAAAGGCCACGAATTCTGTGAACTGGTTTATGGAGGCTAGCACAATGGGCGGATATCTGTTGGTGGATATAATGTTGTTCTTGTCCTCATTTCCTTGAAGTCGGCAAATAATTTTTTAGGTAAGTATTTTTTTCTCTCTACTTTAAAGAGGCTTTTTCGGTGTATCGTTGTTTGTGAAATGCTTTCTTCCGTGTTTACTATGGCATTAAATTCTTAGAAAAGCAGAAATTTGGTGGGTTTACTATCTAGACACTCTCACACAAAATTGGTGAAAGGTGTAGTAGACCACATCAACTTTTTTCAAAATCTGGATCTATCTCCGATGAAAACTCATCTTTGTACAGTTTTGAGCAATTAATATTTTAAAAAAATGCTTTTGAAACAAGTATATTGTTAAAGATTTATTTTTATTTTCTTAATTAAAAGTGACAGATTTTAAAGTCATGCGGGCCTAGGTCCAAAGCCCACAATATCACTAGCGAGTGGGGTCGTTACAAAAAGTTTCTCCAACAAAAAGCGAGGGTCTTAGAGTCGGATGTGAAGTTACAGATCTGGGGTTGGGAAGGAAATCAACAATGAAGGATGTCAGGATTGTTTGGATATCTCCACTATGCTTCAGCTAGGAAAAGGAAATCGGAGAGGATGAAAATGGGGAAAAGAGGTAGAGAAAGAAGAACTTACTGAGAGTTGTGAGCTCAACAACAAGACTAGATGCCTCTATCGAAGTCACTTTTAGGATCCACTTTCCACCGGAATATGTATCTACAACAAAAAAGGAGGAAGTCAGAAAAAAATGGAGAAGGAAAAGAGCAAGCTAAAAAATCTTACCTCTGCGAGTTGAGAAAGAGGGTTAACATGGAAAACAAGAAGAAGGTGTTGATGATCTACAACAAAAAGAAGAAGAAGGTTGGATTCCATACAACTCCAAGTGGCGATATGGGGAGAAAGATTGGGAGCTCAAATTTGGAAACCCTATCTTCTAGGGTTTTGATACAGAAGTTGGTAGTTCCATTTAATGGATTGGACCAATTTTTTCTTGTCGTTTTGGGCTGATCTAGTTGTTGGATTGGTCTTGTTTTGTACAGATTTATTTTAAATGAATAAAAGGAAGGCCTTCTTACTTAATTGCCAACATATCTCTTGTATTTTGTCGATGTGGGACTTCTAATCTTAAGCTAATGCATCACATACACCCCCTCTATGGACTCAGCGTCCTCGTTGAGGTTTGCCCCACTTAATGGGATTTGCCTAGATTCGGCACTGAGGTTTGCCCTGCCTTACCGAGATTTCCCTAAACTCAGTTGAACTCTGGCCCATATTGACAAGGCTGACACAAGAATGATTGATACCATTTGTAACAGCCCAGCTCGCTAGTCATATTGTCCGCTTTGGGCCTAAGCCCACACGACTTTAAAATGTGTCACTAGTTGGTAAGGCCTACATACTTAAATACACAATATCTCTCCTGTGTTTTGCCGATGTGAGACTTCTAATATTAAACTAAGATCGAGCGTCACACTTTTTAGAAGTTGTCGTAGTCTAAACTAGGTAGTTTAATGGTCACAACTATGTAAGCCTATAATGTTAAAAACATTTTTGGTAAATATCATATGTGAGGTCTGTAGTTGAATATGATTGGGAAGTAATGCATGATAATGTTCATAGCTATTGAAATTTGATCTTTCTTACCTTGATCCTTAGTATTGGAATGTTTGACTTATCTGCAGTCAAAATCCTTTTGCACTCCACTGATAGCTGCTGAAAATTATGCCAATGTCTAATGTTGTCTTCACTTGCAAAGGAAGTGGCTGTTAACTTGCTTAGCTCTCTTGGCTCCACTATCCTAAAGTCTGATCTGCCTCGGTGATAAATCTCTATCCCTTGCCGCTCTGTCTATATTTCCTTCAATTTCTTCATCCTCTTCCCCCTCTCTTCTCCTTTGTTTCTCTATATCATTGATCTCCTCTAAATCAGAAATGCTATTGATCTGATAACCATCTGTTTCCCATGTTTGGAACCTGATTCTTCTTCCCCTTCCCCTTCATTGTGTTTTCCCCTCCATTACCTTATCTTTTTCTATAAAATTCAATTCACCCAGACTAGCAATGTTCTCTCTCTAGCTCCGTACTCTTTGCCCTTACTTCTTCCACTTCTTTATTCTTCGACCTTTTCCTCCTCAATGCTCTATTTGTAACTAATATTGATGATTGTCTTGATATCTCATCATAATTGACCCGAGTGCTGGCTGATTAAAGAAATAAGTCAAGATATGGATGAATTCAGAAAGGATTTTCCCAAGAATATGTCTCTTCGAGTTGTTTGGCTTGATAAACCAGGTGTAGAAAAGGATAAGCTACCTTCAACATATATAGTGATAGCAAACCCACTCCATGGTTACAATTTGTATCGTGCCCTCGGAGATGTACCAGAATTTTAGAGATAAAATTTTACCAACCACCACACAGGAAATGAAGGAAGAAACAATTCAGCAAGCTCTAATGAGGTATGCAAGTCCACAGAAGGATGTTTTTGTTGAAAACATACTTTTAAGAGGTGAAGAAAATCTTTTTGATTTAGGATGATCTGACGCCACTTATGATTTCTGAAAATAGGTTTTTAAGTAGCTTGGTACAACAAAATCTTAGAAACCATTTGTGCACACCAAGCTGCTTAGAAACCATTTTTTTGGAAATCATAAGTGAGGTCGGATCATCCTCAACCAACAAGATTTTCTTTCCTCTTAATGGTATGTTTTCAACAAAAATATCCTTTTGTGGACTTACGGACCTCATTAGAGCTTGCTGAATTGTTTCTTCCTTCATTTCTTGTGTGATGGTTAGTAAAATTTTATCTATAAACTTTGGTATATCTCTGAGGGAATGATACAAATTATAACCATGATGTATTTTTTCTATGTCTATGTGTGACACCCCGAAAATTTCTAAGCTAAGACCCGACCCACTCTTCATTTGTGTACAAGGTCATGTCAAGCGATTCTTAAATTGTTCTTAGATTTTAAGATCAATTCTTTAATTTGGAAATGTATTTGGATATGAATTAAGGTCACAAGAATCTCCTACACAAAGTTGAATTGAAAGTTTCCTTACCAATTAAGTTATGAGATTAGATTCTACTTAGATCAACTTCAAACGATCATATCTCTTAGAATATAAAGAATTATGTGTCCCATGACCTGTCAAATTAAAGTTCTATGAGTTTTTTTCCGTACTCCACTAAGTTTTCCTCAATCCAGTTCAGAGTAAACATTTATGACCGATTTACTAAAGGCACTCTACCCTGGCAACAACTCCTCGATATGGAGTGAATACAAACCTCATTGTCTATTGGAATAAAATCCCGACCTCCAGCTCTTTTTAAGGGTATTTTTGTCATAAAACCTTTAGGGAGTCATCTAAATAACCCTAAACGTGTAGAAAAGGACTTTTCATAATCAAACTCTCTCATTCGCTCCTAAACTCCTACGCTCAAGAACTTCAAGAAACACTAAGGCTAGGTTTCATCTTCCATGATTTTCCTTCATCTTTCTTCAACTACATTGTTCTTCCAATTATATAAGACTATTCATAGTGTTGGACTAGTATGTCCTCACGCCCTACATCTCAATTTAGTTAGTAGCAAGTTGAATCTAGGATTCTACCCTCAGTTTACGAAATTCTTTAATATGCTTTATGATCTTGTTTCGAGTTTTGAATCCTTACATTATGAGATTTAAAATATTTTATGCTCTGAGATTCATGAATTGTTGTTCATGCTTGTAGTTGCACATGAACCCTATATATATTGAGTTTCTTTATAAAAGTGTTTTCGAGCCAATATCTCTTACATTGCTTTTGAGGATTAAAGTGAGACCAAGAGATAGTTTTAAGAAATTATTTTCAGAGAAGTTTAAGGAAACTTAGATGGTTCCAAATGTACTATTCTTACATTGCAAAGAGAGTACTATTTTTAAAAAGTATAAAGAGTTTTCAGATAGATTTAGCACATCTTTTGTTACCTCTTAAAGAGCCCTTTGAGAAATTATCTCAAACCAGAGAGTACTTTTACATGAGCATACAGTTGTATTTTGGAGGTAGTATTGAGCACCGATATGGGGTAAGAGTTCAGATAACTCAAACTTCATAACCTACGTCGTTAGCATAAATAAGATCGTACTACATGACGGGCGACTCTTCACCTACCTCAAGAAGGATTTTTTGTGGATCCAACAGTTCATTTGTGTTTTATACTCCGACAAGGTATATGGTGGCTCTGGCAACGTGGGTAAGATGTTGTATCATCACGAGACTCATAGTGATGGTTGTCAGTTAGAGAAACTCCCTAGTAAAGTAAATTATACTTTTATACATGCATTTCAGTTCAGTAGTTACTATTATTGCATTCCTACAGTAAAAGCTTAAATGATTTTCATCATTATTTACACTATATTTCAGTTGAGTTACTTTCAATCTTTCAGTTCAATTATTTGTTTTATTCAGCCCTATTACATACTCGTACATTCAATGTACTAATGTCATTCGACCTGCATCGTTTCATGATGTAGATTCAGGTACTTTGGATCGTCAACATGACTTCCATTGAGATCACATCATCCGCTCGTCAGCTTTTGGTAAGGCCTCCTTGCTTTCGGAGGACTCTAGTTTTTTTAAATGACATCGTCGTTTCTTTTAGTACATTAAATTTCATCTACTATGTTTGCCATTTATAAAAAAATGATGAATAAATTAAATAAGTTTAGTTTAGTTTCAATAAACTATTTAAAATAGCAATGAAAAAATAGAAAGAAAAAACTATGAAATTAAAGAAAAGAATTAATTAAATATATATTGTTAAAATATATTGATGATTTTAAATGTCTTCATTCCATTGAATTTAATTTTATCTTATTTTAAAACAATAACTTTTTCTAACTCAATTTCAAGTTTAATAAAAATTCATTAATTTTTGAAAAACAGTTTCTTCGAGTTAGTTCATGAAAAGAGAGTTATATAGAAACAAACCGAGCAATACAAATAAGAAGAAAAAAAGATGAAAATATAAGAATGTGCCTAACAAATTTAAACAAAGATAAATTGAAAAAAAAAAAATAGAATAAAAAAATAATAAAAAAATTGAGATCATAACAATAAGGCTTTTCTATTGGGTCGTGAATCTAGGATTATGAGCCCAAAATATGAGCCCATCCCAGCTTTTGCTGAGACTTTACAAAGTAAAAAAAAAAAGAAGGAAAAATACTGCTATGGGGAAGATTCAAACCCATGACGTTTGCGTAAACTTTGAACCCCTTAGTCACTGAGCCGCGCTTCTCATTAGTATGAAGGAGGTTCATTGTAGTATATATACCTCATTAAATCAGAATTTGACCTTACATTTACATTGTAATTTTTTACGAAGGGGGTTTGGGTGAACCCCTTGAGATCCATGTGGCTCCGCCCCTGGCTTCAGCCATAAGTGACCAACAACAGTTGTGGAAGCACTGACGCTGATACCAATTGTTATGAATTTAACTCAAATTTCAATAGAATAGTAACTAGAACACAATCAATATTTTTTAAAAGATTATCAATTATCTTAAAATTGAAACTAACAATAAAACTCAACTAAATGATAGAATTAAAATAGAACTAAATAAATATAGCATAATGAAGCTTGTTGATGTAGATCTGAAATGAGAAGAAGTAGAAATGATTAGAACACAGCCAAAGAGAAGAGAGAAGAGTCAAGGAAGAAGTTGAGAGTTATTAGGATATCCATTTTTTCACGTCTCCACTCTTTCCATCAACGTGTGTTTCTTAACCTCTCAATTCATCTCAGACATTGAACTTCATTTAGCTATTTTTAATTTGGGCCCTTTATTATTTGCATTTCACTCCTTCTGCATCTCCTATATTAACTAATACTCCTCCCGCTACTAACTTCTATTTGAAAGTTAGATGTAGTTGTTAAAAAAATCATCGAATTCATAGCAAAACCACTAAACCATTTTTATTTTTTTAAAAGAAGCAATGCAGAAGAATTGTGCAAGAAATTAATTTGTGTGCTTTTTTGCATTAAAACACAGCTATATCTATGTATAGTAGAAACAAAGACTAAACTGAAATTGATCCATAGTCGTATACAAGGTATAAAAATAAACATCAAAATTTGTGCACTAAACAAAGTAAACAAAGACTAGATGGAGAAATGTTGTGTATATCTGACAAAGATTAGGTTCAGAAGCCCATGAAACCTTCTTAGATTTCTTCAAACCCATGATGAAATTGCTTAATCAGATACTCAATTTATTTAATAACACTCAAAATACGCCTTCAGATGATCGGTTTTTCAATGCAAGTCAGAATCAGAATGTTGCTTCCCTAAAAAAGTTGAGAATAAAAGTAGAGATTAGAGTTATCAACAAAACAGAAGGCATAAACCCTAGAATTTTTGTTTTGTGAGTGAAAAAATGAAAGATAAAAAGGGTGCGCCGCTGCGGGAGTGAGTGATGTACTTTATGTTTGTATTTTGTGTGTCGCTGGGATAACTTGTTCCTAACTAAACGACACCTAAGTGTTTAATTAGAAACAAGTTATCCGAACGGTAGAAAAAATACAAATATAGAGTACATCACTCACTCCGCAGTGGAGCACCCTCTTCAACTTCCATTTTCTTCACTCACAAAATGAAAATTCTAGGGTTTCTGCCTTCTGTTATGTTGATAACTCCAATCTCTGCTTCTATTCGCAACATTTTTAGGGACGCAACATTCTGATACAGACATGCATTACCAAGCTGATCATCTGAAGGCGAATTTTGATTACTGTTAAATAAATTATCTGAATAAATGATTTTATCATGGGTTTGAAGAAATCTAAGAAGGTTTGTGGGCTTCTGAACCTAATCTTTGTCAGGTATACACAACATTTCTCCATTGAGTCTCTGATTACTCTTTTTAGTGCATGAATTTTGATATTTACTTTTATTTCCTATATACGACTATGGATCAATTTTTTTGTTGGTCTCGATACTAAGCCCAAATAAACCGTTTGGTGCTGCAACAACTAGAAAAGAACCAGTTTGAGTCAGTCTACAGCTGCACAATTGAAATTTACATGTATCAGAAAATGAATTTGAGAATTTGGGAAGATGTAGAAGAACTCCTCAATCAACCTTAACCAAATGTACTTGTTGACACCCAATTTTGTCCCTCACTTTTTCTAATTTATTTTCTTGAGCTTCTAAGTAATCAATAAGTTGAATACTTTATTCTTCACAACTATTTTGATTTATTACTAATGTTGTCATAATTTTCTATTAGATATTATTAGTATTATTACTCTAGCCTTTATTATTTTATGATTATCATCCTTTTGTATTATTTTCATTATTTTATAATTATATTTTTATCATCAACATTACTACTATATTGTCGTCTTCTTTAAAATGATTGTCGTTACTTTGTTTCAAGTTTCTTACTTACTAACTTTTTTACATAATATATATTATACTAGTTATTTAAATTAGAAATTCAAAGAATGAATATTCTTCAAAAAGAGAAGGGAAAAAGAGAAAATTATGCAGAATAGCAAATATTTAGCCTATATTAGGTACTATAGCTACATTAAAAAAATGTAATTCACGCCTCCAGTTTCTCCAATTCTTGTTATTCGCCTGATTTGTATAATACGCTTGATTTGTATAAATTCAGTTCCTGATTGTATAAATCTAGAATTTTTTATATGCTTACCCTTGTATACGATTTATGAAAACTTTTATAATAAATTACCCTGTTTGTACATTGGCAAACGAAATATACAAATGGGGTTTTGAAAAATTTGTAAATATATAAATACATAATTTGTATAAAATTACCCTATTTATATATTCACAAGAGAAATATACAAACGGATAGAAATACACAAACCGAAGCCTCCATAACAAAGGAACTATAGCTATGGAGTGTCATTATTAAAACTATAGCTATAGAGCCTTATTATATCTACTATATTTGCTATTTCTGAAATTTTCTTAGGGAAAAACCATCAGATTTGTACCCAATTAGTGGCCCAACCTAATTGAGCCCAACAAATTTACGCCCAATTCATCCAATACTGTTCCATTAATTCTGAGTCCAAATAGGTCTTCTCTTTGCTCAATCAGACGCTCTTCCCCCCTCCCATTCCAACTTGGTTTATTCACTTCAACGCTGCTCTCTTTCATCAGCAGAGAAGATTCGGTCAATACAAGAAGCCAAAGAACTTTTTAATTTTGATTTTTTGACAAAGTTTCACTGTTCAAATGGCTCTATATGTGGAATCCAAAATCATCTTGTGACCTTCTTCATCTGGTTGAATTTGAATTTCAAAAGATGAGACCTTAACCTAATTTTTTGCCTATAAATACATCTCAATCTCTCATCCAAAAGCAGTCGGGAAACTTTGGACATTTTTCATCATTTCATTATCAAAATACTTTCTCAAAGGCTTGAATATTTACAATAACACCACTCTTTTACATTTCAATATCATCTTACGAAAACATCTTCTACTCTACTCTCTGTTTGCTTGACTTTGTCGGAGGAATGCGCGGAGATCCTTGATCGACGACCTCAGTTCACTGCCGCACAAACGGTAACGTCAACTTCCTTTTTCCCTTTTTTAAAGTCTTACGGTGTTTAATTGACTTAAAAATTATATTTATATTTTTAAGTAATACTTATGGTCCTTCTGTAAGAGTTGTTGTAACAAGTTGTTACTAGATTTGGATTTGTTCCTGGTTGGGCAATTAATTTATTATGTCCTTGGAGATGTTGGGTTATGTAATCTTTCTCAGGAC
>JAJONR010005426.1:0-36362 GCA_029582245.1 Solanum etuberosum | reverse complement strand
AGTTGAATATATTCTTTTTATTCAGTTTTTAAGCTTTTGTATGCTTGAGTTAGTCTTTCTCTTGTAGTCAGCCAGGATGAGGGTTCGCTTGGGGACCATCAATGGTTCTCGAGTGCCGGCCACGTCCAGGGTGTAGGCTCGGGTCGTGACACCTAAGTTAACTATACTTAGAGTCCTACTACAATACCTATTACTACTATAATAATAATAATGCAATTATAAATAATCTAATCCTAGTTGTACTATAATCCTAATCATAATCTAATCCTAGTCATAATATAATCCTAATTGATATAAGTAGTCTAATCCTAGTGTGACTCTAACTCTACAACAGTGATGTAAACACGTCAGTCAGCTTCGTTGGACATGTTCCAATCATCAGCTTCCTTCATCTTTAACACTTCCCCTCAAGCTAGAGAGTAGAGGAACGGTTACTCCTAGCTTGCTTCGAATACCCAGCAAAAACTTATTTTTTCAATGCTTCGGTATGAATGTGATGTCTGGTCGTTGTTTGTGATAGTTCATCTAGAGATTGATACGAGTAGTCCCACCAGTAAAAACACTTAAGAGCAGTAAGATTATTCCTACCACATATTTGACATGACTCAATATTATTCCTCTCCTTATTTTCACTTTGAAAACTTTTATTGTTCGGAGAACTTGGTCCATATTGATTGTTCTAAGAACTTGTTCCTTGTCCAACAGGCTTGAAACCAGTTTCTCTGGAGTTGATGTTGTTGTTTCCGCTTCCCCTGCCTCTTTAGGCAGAGAATACCATGTTATGATTTTGTTGTGGCACCTCTTCTTCATCTTTCCTTATATAAAAATCGTAAGAGCATTAACAAATTGATTAAGGGTGGGGTATGGTGCATTACCTAATATGACAGTCCTAAATGTCATGTATTTGAGACCTAAACCTCTAGCAAAATTAATTACTTTGCTATCTTCATCCACAGGTTTGTGAATGGCTGCAAGACCATCACATATGCCTTTGAATTTCTTGATGTATTCATCAATCTTTTTGGTTCTTAGCCCAACAATTTGTAGTAGTTGTTTAAGCTGAAATTTTTTATCTTTCGTTGCTTGAATATAGGCTTTTCCTAAGCATTCCCACATCTCCTTGGCAGTTGAGCAACCCACAATTAGGTACATGTTTTCTTCGGTCAAGGTGCCTGAGATCCAACTCCTTAGCAACATATCTTTCTCCTTCCAATCATCAATGTTGCCACTATCTTTTGCATCCTTCTTAACCGCTACAACTTTCTCAGCAGTCTGTCCAGTGGAACAACTACTTTTAGTTGGTTCATAGATGAGATATGTTAGTTTCATCACCTGAATCAATTGAGATATTTGTGTCCTTCCAATAAGGTAGTTTGTTGGCTTAAGTTTAATGGAGCAAGGGGAAATAAGTTCGTGAAGCGAGGAGGTCAACATAGTACTGGTAGAAGTGGTCATTGTAATTTAACGTGTGATTTTTTTTTTATCAATACTCAGAGAGCGGAAGAGATTTTATGCTCTGATACCATGTAGAAATCTCACGTCTAGGATTAGAGAAATCAAGAATTGTATTGATAATTAAAATTGTTGAGTACATACTCCTTATATAGGAAGAGAATTGTAGAGTCCTAAGTTAACTATACTTAGAGTCCTACTACAATACCTATTACTACTATAATAATAATAATGAAATTATAAATATTCTAATCCCAGTTGTACTATAATCCTAATCATAATCTAATCATAGTCATAATATAATCCTAATTGATATATGTAGTCTAAACTTAGTGTGACTCTAACTCTACAGCAGTGTTGTAAACATGGGAGTCAGCTTCGTTGGACATGTTCCTTTGACATGTTCCAATCATCAGCTTCCTTCATCTTCAACAGTTTTCACGTGACAACTTATAAGCAACCATAAATGAGTGTCTTCTTTCTCATATCCGAGATATGGTTCTATCAACTAATTATTATTTCACGCATGTAATTTGTTATTATCCAATCTATTAGGAATATTTTGACTCATCATAGAGTCTCACCTTTTAATAGATTAAAATAATAAAACAAACTATACAGATCATAATAACTACATCAAGATTAAGAGTATAAGCTCATGTAATGGAATAGGGATATTATTTATTGAAATTCAGAACCTAAACAAATATCTCAATTTGGTCCGTTCAATACATACAAAATGTACTAACACAAGAAGTCGGAATTTTACCATTCACATAATTAAGATTGAATTATGTTTAATCTTGTGCTACAATCATCAAGATGTTTGTCCAACTTCATCTTTGATTATGAACATTTAATTTATAACGTATAAGAACCGACAATTTTAATCTTCCGCATAGGAGTTAAACAACTTCATACACAAAAATCATCTACTATATAAGTAATGGACACACATATAAATACAAATACACAATGATTTGTTCAAACAAAGACTTTGTTGTAATAATTAACATAAAATGTAAAGTCTTTATAAAGGATTAAAATCAATACTATAACTCAACCACATAGTTAATGGTATATCCCAACAATACGTAGTGGGAATGATAATCGTCCAGATCACAACAAGACCCAAGGGTACCAACACAATGTTAATAAGCCAGTTGAATGGAATATGTTGAGATTTATGCAGTTTTAATGATTGACAAAGAAAGATGAAATACGTCAGTCAATATGGTCCAAAGGTACACTGTTACGAGCAGTTGAATTCGGGAAAGCTTTCAAAATAAATAAAAATAAGAATGCAAAAATAAATAAAAATGGGTAATGTTAATTTCATGATAAAACACAAGGAAATAAACATCTAATAAATTGAAGAGAAAGAATCAATGAATTCAATTTGAAGAAGGAGTCTAAAGAGGCAAGGAGTTTTAATTGAATAAGGAGTCTCACTTGAAGTAGAACTCTTCAAGTTACTACTGAATTGAAGAGTTGGAGTTCAACCATAATACAAAAGAATCAATGAATTTGATTTGAAGAGGTTTAAAGAAGCAAGGAGTTTAAATTGAAGAAGGAGTCTTACTTGAAGTAGAACTCTAAGTCAAGAGGTGAACAAAAACTCTATGAAGAATTGTGCTTAAATAGAGGTGAATTTATGTAGAATACTTGTGCACTTTTAGAGCTAAAAGGGTAATTGAAAAATTGACTTCGCAAGTGTTACCAGCAGGCTGAAGGAACATATTGAAGAACCAGGTCCTATTAGTTTATGTACTAAGAGGTTCTTATTAAGTTGTAGTATTGATGAATCTTTAGTTCAATATGTTATAAACTGGATTAGGAGTGTTGTCTTCAAGTTGGGATAACTCAAAGACTTGGGAACACATACCTTGAGAGGTTTGTGTTGAAGTTTGAGAATGACAGTTCGTAATTCCTTTGGTTACATAGGCTTATAATCTATTTTGTGTTGAGGCTCGGTGATTTAGTGAAGTTGGAGTTAAATCATGTAGGATTACAGGTCGTGATTTTTTACACCTTTTTCGTCGGGTTTTTTCACGTAAAATATTTTGTTTTTACTTACAGTACTGCTTTGTTGGAACACGTTAAACAACTTGTTTCACACTTAAGCGAAACGTTTAAGTTAGTAAATTACTAGGTCGTGCAGACTATCATCATATACGTAACAATTAAATAAAAGGGTAATTCTGGTATGCCAATAATATCCTCTAAATGATTTTTTCTCTCCAACAAATCAATATAGTATAGTAAACATGATATCTCAAATCACAACAAAGATGTATATGTATGATTAAGATAAATTTTTGAGAAAGATTCTTGAAATTGTATATCTTTAAAAATAATAATCTATTGAGGATTATGACATCTGAGTTGGTGCGCTATCATCTTCCTCTATTTAGGTACGAGGTTTGAATTCTCCAGGTCATTTAAAAAATAAAATAAGTGTATGATATTCTTTATGCAATATTTATTTTTATATCCTTGATTTATTAGTTGTTCTATTTTATTGATTACACTTGAGAAAGAAAATAATAAATACAATCGAACACATTCATGTTTTTTTTGGAACCTAGGATAACTCCTGACCACTACAATCTCTGTCATATCCTTTGCCCTTCGGATGAGCACAAATACCGAACACTTTATGCGCACTGAGTAAACCCTAGACTGTGTGGTAGCCTGCTACACAAACGGTAACAAATAATAATCCCTTGGTCAAACATGTAAACCGCATTAGACGTGCGCTTACCAGTTACCGAACCAAATACGCTTATAATATACACCACAATAAAGAAAAAGAGCAATTGAAAGAGAATCTAGGCTCATAATTATAATGAGTTTAATATTTTAGCTCTTTCCTTGTCCTTTCGATTCTATTTTATTATCTTCCATGTTTTTATGTTTAATTTGCAATTGGAAGAAATTCAACCGGGAAATCTGCTTGTGGTTGTTACCATTAACCCACCGATGGTCTAAACTCTAGAGTGTGTGGCCATGAATATTTTTTCCTTTTTCTCGAAGTTGAACTTCAAAAAATATATTTGGCCGTAAAAAATTTCAAAAGTTGAATTTCGAAATATTCAGAAATTTAGAAAATACCAAAAAGTTGTTTACATATTACTCACAGAAATTCAAAACTCACTCCTATTTTCAAATATTTTTTTTACTTTAAAAATAAAACTGCTTTTTTTAATACTCACATTTTTATGGTCTGCCCCCTTAATCTGGATATGTTGTTTAGGTCTTTCCTCATGGCTTAGTTCTATTTAGTTGTGGTCTACTTTTCATAATGAAATTTGGAATTCAATACAAGAAATGAGATTTTAAGGCGGTTAAAGTGACGAGAGGGAATTGCTCGAAGGGTAAGAATCCCTTATTTTCAATCTGAAAATTGTAAGTTCGAGTTAAGGAGGAATAAAAAATTCTCAAATTGTCCTTAAGTGCATGTTTCTAGAGAAATGATTACATGTTGTTGTCACTTGTCATGTTCTGTGCAAGTGGTTCAAGGTCAAATTAATCATTGTAGTCCAAATTATACGAGAAATTAAATAGCTATGCTTAGAACGTGCAGATTATATCGAAATTTATAATTAAGTCAATTCCTAACTTATTAACAACTTATATATCTACTCTGAATGAAAAGGAACTAAAATATTTTTAAAAAAAATTAACGCAACCAACCTCTACTCACACACTCCATATAAATACTCATATCACAAATAATTAAGACAAGCACAAATAATTAAGACAAGTAGAAATTAAGAGATGGGAAAAACAAGGTTAGTTGTATTGCTTTCCTTCATAGTTGTTATGGCTCAAGGTGTTGAATTAGGTCCCAACGCTGTTGAAAAATGGTTCGATAAGCTTCCTCATGCAAAGCAAAAGGTAACTAAATTTCATTTCTATTTTCACGACATAGTTAGTGGGAAAAATCCAACTGCAATTACAATAGCACAGTCCAATATGACTACTAAATCCCCAACTTTCTTTGGTTCTGTTGCAATGATAGACGACCCACTGACAGTTGGGCCAGAGCCCAACTCGACAATAGTGGGTCGAGCTCAAGGGATTTATGGTTCAGCTGATCAAAATGAGGCTGGCCTTCTCATGACCTACAACATTGTGTTCACAACTGGAAAGTATAATGGGAGCACGTTGAGTGTACTTGGTCGGAACTCAGTATTTAACCAGTATCGTGAGATGCCAATCGTTGGTGGTTCTGGAGTTTTTCGATTGGCTCAGGGAATTGCTACTGCGAAGACTTATTGGTTCAATTTGACCAGTGGGGATGCTGTTGTTGAGTATAATGTTATGGTCCTGCATTACTCAGATTAATTTAATTATTTGAAGCTCTGCTTGTTGGTGTTCATTTGTAATCTATAGTTTCTCTATTTTGTGTTAAGGTTATAAATATGTGTTTTGATCAATGAAATAAGACCTTTGGTGATGTTTTGAATATTCGCACGTACATATTTCAAACTGATGACTTATATGAATTTACCGCGAGTCAAGGGATCAAGTCCTTGACTGAATACAACTACTAAGAACAGTAAGTAAATGACAACAATAACTATAAGTAAAGAACACACTATATTTACGTGAAAATTAACCTCCACTCCATACTGAAAGGTTCCTCTCAATTTGTCAATAACATCGATGGTACCAAGTTTCTTAATCAGTTTGTCAATCATCAAAATTAAGATAACATCAATTTTTTCCTTTTAGATGATGACAAACTTTGTTCCTCCTAACACCAAAAATTTCCCTCTTGTCACGAATTCATCGAAACTAGGGCAACACTATCTTGAGTAATAAGAGATATCCAAGAAATAGAAATATATGTTGGAATTTTTAGTCCGTTATTTTATGTTACTAGTTGACTTGGTCTATTAGGAGTTGTGTGTTCTGATTTCTAGGAATTAATGGAGTCTTGTGCTATGTCTCTTTTAGGAGTCATGTGTTCTATTTTGTAGGAGTAAGTTGTTTTATGGACTGATATGTGCCCTATTTCCGTGGAACTATTTTGTTAAGTGTTTGCCTATATATAGGCTTGAAGTTATGAAGGAAAGTAAGGAGTTTTTCAGCAATTGTTTTCCTCTTTTACGTACTTCTTATTTTCACTTTTTAAGAGTATAATAGAGAGTCAGGTTATCGTGAGAGAGAACAAGTGAGGCAACCACATATTTTTTCTTCATATTACCCAATGGCTAATGAAAATAGTTTTGTACAAGTAGCTATTCCACGCTTTGATGGTCACTATGATGGAGCATGTTAATGGAAAATTTCATGCGATCCAAGGAGTATTGGCAAGTAATGGAATCTGGAATTCAGCAGCCAACGGGCACAACTGCGACAAATGCTCAAAAAGAGGAACTAGAAGCTAGAAAGCTTAAAGACCTGAAAGCGGAGAATTATCTCTTTCAGGCAATTGATCGTCCCATCCTGGAAACTATTCTTTGCAAAGAAACTTCCAAGGATATTTGGGATTCCATGAAGAAGAAGTATCAAGGCTCTACCATAGTTAAGCGTGCACAACTTCAAGCTTTAAAAAAGGATTTTGAAACAGTAGAGATGAAGGAAGGAAAAATTGTCACCAATTATTGTGCTAGAACAATGAAAATAACCAACAAGATGTGTTTCCACGGTGAGAAGATAGACGATGTAGGCATTGTGGAGAAGATTTAGCGCTCACTGACATCAAAATATACTTATGTTGTCTGTTTAATTGAAGAGTCCAAATATATAGATGAACTATCTCTTGATGAATTGCAAAGTTCTTTACTAGTTCATGAACAAAAGATGAACAAAAGTTCTGAAGTACAGGAGCAAGCGTTGAAGGCTTCTACTAATACTTGTTCCAGCAACTATAGAGGAAGAGGTAGATGTAGAGGTCAACGAAGAGGAAGAGGAGATCGTGGAGGAAGAGATTTCAATAGGAATTTCAAATCTAATACTGATCACTCTCAAAGCAGAGGTAGAGACCGTGAAAAATCCAAGATAGAGTGCTACAGATGTCATAAATTTGGTCATTATGCATCAGGTTGGTATACTAGACTACGTAAATACAAAGAAAAAGAAGAAAGAGCCAATTTTGTTGAAAATAAGGAAGTAGAAACTTTGTTAATGGTTGTCCATGATGGAAAAAAATACGAGCATGACATTTGGTACATAGACTCCGAATGCAGTAACCATATGTGTGGAAGCAAATTTTCTTTTTCATCTCTAAATGAAGATTTCCAATCTACTGTGGCATTTGGTGATTGTTCAACTGTAGAAGTGATGGGGAAAGGTGATATCAGGATTAAAACCAAGAATGATTTTCTGGAAACAATATGATGTGTTATATGTCCCTGATTTGAAAACTAATTTACTTAGTGTTGGTCAGCTGTAAGAGAAGGGTTATGTAATTACTATGAAAAAGGGATAATGTGAAATTTATGATCCTGTGAGAGGAGCTATTGCAGTAGTTCAAATGAGTTCCAACATATTATTTCCGCTAAAGATTGATAGTATTCAATCTTGTTTGATGGCTGAAATAAATGATTCCTCGTGGCTGTGGCATTTCCGTTATGGTCATTTGAGTTTTGGAGGATTGAAGACACTCCAACAGAAAAAATGGTCACTGGTCTTCCTCAAATCGCTGCTCCTTCCAGAATTTGTGAAGAATGTGTTGTTGGTAAACAACCTCGCTCTCAATTTCTCAAAGGAAAGTCATGGAGAGAAAATGATGCTTTGGAGCTGGTGCATTCAGATCTTTGTGGCCCGATAAGCCCAATGTCCAATGAAGGTAAACGGTATTTAGTCACTTTTACGGATGATTTTTCGAGAAAAGCTTGGGTTTATTTTTTGCAAGAAAAATCTGAAGTTTTTTCAACATTTAAAAGCTTCAAAGTTAGTGTGGAAAATGAAGCAGCGAAAACCATTAAGGTTCTCCGAACTAATTGTGGTGGTGAATATTGTTCAAAAGAATTTGAAGTGTTCTGCGTAAAGAATGACATTCGAAGAGAGCTTACAACTGCGTATTCACCACAACAGAATGGTGTATCGAAAAGGAAAAACAGAATCATCCTCAACATGGTGAGAAGTTTGTTAGTGAGAGTAATCATTCCAATTTTGACCAGAGTCAATAAATTGGAGTGTTCATAAGTCCAACTTATCTGTTAAAAATATAACACCACATGAGGTATGGAATGGGATAAAATCAACAGTAGATCATTTTAGAATCTTTGTATGCATTGCATATAATCATGTCTCAGATGAAATGGAGAAGAAACTTGATGACAAGGCTGAAAAATGTATTTTTCTTGGTGTAAGTGAATCTTCCAAAGCATATAAGTTGTTTAATCCATTAACCAAAAAGATTGTTATCAGTAGGGATGTTACTTTTGACGAGGAAAGCACTTGGGATTGGAATAGGCAACAACCTACCCAAATCCTCTGTGATAGTGACATTGAACAAGAGCAATTTTCAGCACCCTGTGTGCTGGAAAATTCATCAGTTTCAGCCCCTACAACTCCACCACCAGTTGTTGTAGCAAATGAAGAAGCTACTCAAACTCTCGGGAGTGTTAGAAGAAGACCGGCTTGGATGAAATAT
This sequence comes from Solanum etuberosum, assembly GCA_029582245.1. Taxonomy (NCBI): domain Eukaryota; kingdom Viridiplantae; phylum Streptophyta; class Magnoliopsida; order Solanales; family Solanaceae; genus Solanum; species Solanum etuberosum. The sequence continues at coordinate 27,298 of JAJONR010005426.1, read as the reverse complement.
TACAAGGTAATTGGAATTGAAGATCCAATTACTCACTTTGCTTTGTTTTCAGATTGTGATCCTACATCTTTTGAGAGTGCTGTCAAGGAAGAAAAATGGAGAAAAGCAATGGATGATGAAATTGATGCCATAGAACGCAATGATACTTGGGAGTTGTCCGACCTTTCAAATGGACAAAAAACCATTGGAGTGAAATGGGTGTTCAAAACAAAGTTGAAGGAAAATGGCGAAATGGACAAGTACAAGGCACGTTTAGTGGCTAAGGAATACAAGCAACAATATGGGATTGATTATACCGAAGTATTTTCTCCCGTTGCTGGACATGATACAATCAGATTGGTTATTGCATTGGCTGCTCATAAGTCTTGGCCTATTTTTCTGCTAGATGTCAAGTCGGCATTCTTATATGGGTACTTGGAGGAACAAGAATTTGTTAAACAACCTCCTGGTTATGTTAAAATTGAAAATGAGCACAAGGTTTACAAATTGAAAAAGGCTCTCTATGGTCTAAAACAAGCTCCTCGGGCCTGGTATAGTCGAATTGAGAGGTATTTTCTAAAAGTTGATTTTTCAAAATGTCCTTATGAACATACATTGTTTGTTAAGATTGGGAATCAGGAAAAAATGCTTATTATTTTCTTGTATGTTGATGATCTTATTTTTACTGAAAATTGTGGTGTCATGTTTGAAGAATTTAAGAAGTCGATATGATGGATGAGTTTGAAATGTCCGACCTTGGATTGATGCATTACTTTCTTGGCATAGAGGTAGTGCAATCTGATAAAAGGATTTTTATTTCTCAAAAGAAATATGTTGGGGAAATTTTAGACAGATTTCAGAGGATGGATTGCAATCCAATTAACACTCCTGCTAAACTGGGTTTGAAGCTACACAAAGATCATACTGGAAAGAAGGTTAACATCACACTTTACAAGCAAATCGTAGGAAGCTTAATGTATCTTACTGCTACAAGGCCTGACATAATGTACTCTGTGAGTTTAATCAACAGGTACATGGAGAATCACGCAGAAATGCACTTGTCGGCAGCTAAGAGAATTTTCCATTACTTGCAAGGAACGAGAGTCTTTGGGCTATTTTATAAGAAGAGTAAAAAGTCCAATCTTCTCGGGTATACTGACAGTGATTATGTTGGTGATCGAGATGACAGAAAAAACACTTCATGTTATGCTTTTATGTTTGGGTCCGGTGTTATTTCATGGTCAGCTAAGAAGCAACCAATTGTGACTTTGTCTAGTACAGAAGCCGAGTTTGTTGTTGCAACTGTTTGTGCTTGTCAAGCTACTTGGTTGAGAAGACTTCTAGAGGAGTTGAAATTCAGGCAACCAGGAGCTACTAAAATCTTTGGTGACATTGATTCAGCAATCAAGCTATCCAAGAACCCGGTGTTACATGGAAGAAGCAAGCACATTGATGTGAAGTTCTATTTCTTACGAGATCTTAGCCATAATGGAACAATTGATCTGATTTACTGCAAGAGTGAAGATCAAGTTGCAGATATTTTCACCTAGGCTCTGAAGACAGAGTCATTCATGAAACTTAGAAGGCTGCTAGGCGTCTACACAATTAAAAATGTAAACTGATTGTTAGCAAACATGAGTTTAAGGGGAACTGTTGGAATTTTTAGTCCGTTATTTTATGTTACTAGTTGACTTAGTCTATTAGGAGTTATGTCTCTTTTAAAGTTGAGTCAGTCCCATGTTGTTCTGATTTCTAAGAATTAATGGAGTCATGTGATATGTCTCTTTTAGAAGTCATGTATTCTATTTTTTAGGAGTAAATTGTTTTATGGACTGATACGTACCCTATTTTTATGAAAATATTTTGTTAAGTGTCTGCCTATATATAGGCTTGAAGTTGTGAAGGAAAGTAAGGAGTTTTCCAGCAATTGTTTTCCTCTTTTACTACTTATTTTCACTTTTTAAGAGTATAACAATATCAAGGCAAGTCTTAACTTCATTTTAATTCGAAATACTTCACTTTGAGTTCATGTATTTCATCTTTTGAATAAAATTTTAATGCTTTTAGCATGAAATTAATCTAATCGTATATAAGCTCATAATGATAACAAACAATTATCCTAAAGAAATGATTACCTATTGTTGTCAGTTGTCACGTTGTGTGCAAGTGGTTCAAGGTCAAACTAATCATCGTAACCCAAATTATACGAGTAATTAAATAGCCTCCCCTTAAATTGCAGATTAATGTAATGTATTTTAGAGACGACAAATACCTGACATGTATAGGCATCTTTCCAAAGGATGTCATGTTTGATATTTACACGTAAATATCAACTAAAAAATTAATTTGACAAAATTATGTTTATTATTTGATCTTAATTTTTTTCTCTCTCCAAATTTATTAAAGTGAGGGTAAAAGTGAAAATAAAAAACAAAACAATATACAATAATAAAGCTCGATAATGAAAAAGTGAGGTGGCATATCTATTAGGCGACATTACTATTTATCTTTTTTTTTAGAATTTTTTAATTTTTTGACTATAAATCTTATAAGAAATATATTTTTAATGACTAGCTTTTTTCATTATTGTCATTTATTTTATTTGCTTAGATGCCTCTCTTCAATCTATTAATTATATATTTTCTCATTTTTTTGATCTTATATCAGACAATTAGATTTTTGGCAACAGGAATCAAAGTATTATAGTAAAAAGTGGAAAATATTTTATTAACTTGAAAGAATACTTTTCATTATAAATAAATTTTATGATGAGATGTTTGTTGTGAAACTAAATATTTATCTATTGTGAGAATACTAAAACTATAAACTATACACTAATCAGGGAATTAACACCGACAATATTTATTTATTCCATACTAAGCTAAAATAAATTCACTCTCTTCTATACCCAACACCATTATATTGTTGGAAATCTTTTTCCAACATATTTTAGGTGGTTAACCATGAAAGCCTAATTAAGTTGATCACAAGCTTTCTCTATATTTAATTTGCATAAGATTTTTTTTTAAATTATGATGTTCGGACAACTTGCACATCTTAACTAATCTCACGAGTGCTTACTATTAATTTCTCACTAGCAACGTAGGTAACTTTGAAGGTTATTAATATAAGGTTAATACGAGATTTTGAGTGTTTCAAATGTCTTTTTTCTTTCTTTCTTAAACTTTGTGGCTAGTCAAACTTTGAGCTCTGAGTGTGATATTGTTGCCTTCAACAAAATTTTCTATCTGTCTTGAGCCTTATCAGGATGTAATTTTGCTAGGTGAGAAATCGAATCCTCACTAATAACGTAAAAATTTAGATAGCGAAACAACTGAACTACTAAGATTACCAAGTAATATTGCTAGTTTTTGAGTTGGAATACTTTATTGCTAGTATTACTAGTTATTGAGTTATAATACTTTATTGCTAGTATTTAATCATCCGTCTTGTGTTCAAGTGTGCGTTTACTCGAGTCTCTGGAGATGAAAAAAATCTTGTTGAGAATTTCAACTCAGAAATAAATTCTGCAATATGTGAATTTAAATTTATTCAAAATTTACAGCGAGTACCAAACCTCGGACGGAAACCAAATAATAGAAAAGCATATGGAGCTGAGAATTAAGTTAATTCATTATACCTTTTCTTACTGGCTTAAAAAAAGAAGTCCCTGTATGTAATTGCTAAAAATATATAAATAATGTTCTTCCAAGTTTTCTACTTTCCTTTTTTTTTTCTCCTCTCACATAATATACATCCAATCAAGTTTAATTTTCAAATCAAGAATTTCCTTCTTTAATTAATGAGATAATTTCAGAATTTTCTTTTTCAGATTTAGTTTCGTAACACAATAGTGTTTGTGGGTCCTAGGAAAAAATTAGTGTAAAATTCTACAAAGTGGAGTTTGAAGAAGGCTAGACGTACACAAGTCTTACCACTACATCTTGAAGTAGAGAAATTATTTTCGAAAGACCCTCAGTTCAAGCAAATCAAAAAATATTTTAAAGAAGTTCTTTATTTCTTTTTATGGTCATACTTGAGGAATATAGTAAAGTTTCTTTTTAAGTTTTAAGTTAAATTTTTTTCAAGTTTTTTATACTAGAACTTTGCCTACTATTCTATAAAACTTGAATAATTTTACTTAATCTTTATATCAGATAATTAGATTTTTAATAACAGGAATCAAAGTATTATATTGTAACAAGTGAAAAATATTTTATTAACTCAAAATAATCCTTTTCATTATAAATAAATTTTATGATGATTTGTTTGTTGTGAAATTAAATATTTATCTCTTATGAAAATACTATAACTATAAACTATACTATAATCATGGAAATAATACCGAAAATATTTATTTTTTCCACACTAAGGCAAAATAAATCCACTTTATCCATCTATTACGCAACACCATTATTTTAGGTGGTTAACCATGAAAACTTAATTAGGTTGATCGAAAGCTTTCTTATATTTTTGGTTAATAGAGATATTTATATTAATTTATATAATAGCATCACTAGAAACCAGGTGGCTACATACGAAACTAGTTGTAGGACTAAATACATCAGGTAGTTCATACATTTACTTTTAGTACTATTTATACTACTACTTCTGCTAATACGAGATACACCAGGGCTCTTGTCAACCATCAAAAAGTTTTTTCTATATCTAATTTGCATAGGATTTCTATTTCAGAGAATTTAAAATTTTAAAAAAATAAAATAAAATATGGTTACTTTTTTAACAACTTGTTCATATATTCATTTTGAAGAAACAAAAAATATTAATAAAAACAAAATAACTTTTCATAGGTTAATTGGTTTATTTATTCATAGAAGTTTGAAATTCATAACTTCTAAGATATACGGTGTTTGAAGTATGAAAATTGCACCATGAAAATTGAAAGTCATTTGACTTGTTCATTTTAATTTTGTACGTACAAATATGAAATCTTTTTATCATAATTAAATTTGTATGACTATCATTTCTTAAATTTAGTGAAGTTTATATTATTAACAAAAGTATTCCTGAATTTGTGAGGTAATATACACCTATTAAGAAAAAATTTAAGGACATAATTTAAATCATATTTTTCAATATTGTCCATTTGTAATATCATATTCCATCTGTCCAACAATGGTTGTCCACTATTGACTTTGCACAGCCCAAAAGAATTAAAAAGAAGTAAATGATAAGGTAATTTTTTCAATTCACCCTTATTAAATATGTCACACCCCGAGCCTACACCCTGGGCGGGACTGGCACTCGAGAACCATTGCTGGCCCCAAGCAAACTCTTGGCCTGACTTACTACTCAGCGGAAGACTCAAAGCATAAATACAAGGATTCAATGCATCATTACTCAATTGTTTAAAAGATAACTTAGAACGTTTAAATATAAACATTCAACTTAGCCAAAATGGCAACTCAAGTCTTAACATAAGAAAGTGACAATGTAAAGACAAATTAACTAACTAACTGTCTATGAAGCCTCTAACAACTGAGATGGACGTCGGGACAAGACCCACGACATCCTAAAGAACTAACGGATAAAGCAATAAAAGGGAATCCTTCGGAAGCAAGGAGGCTCACAAACAACTCTGAAGCTCAACTAGAATCAACGATGCGCTGGATGTTGATCCTGGTTACCTGTATCTGCATCATACAAAGATGCAGGTCAAATGGCATCAGTACATTGAATGTACGATCATGCGAGGAGAATTCTAAAACAAGACATAAGCTTGAAAGGAACTGAAAGAACATACCTGGCTCAACTCAACTCAACTAACTCATTTCAATATAAAGCAATAATAGGAATACAATATAAAGAAAAGCTTTTAAAACATGGATAACAACTCTGTGTATTTAGAAATACAATAGTAATTCAGTCTGTATGCAAAGATACAATATAAACTCTGTTTGTATATAAAAATACAATTAACTCTGTGTATATAAGAATACAAAATACTTCTTTGGGAGTTTTTCTAACCGACAACCATCACTTAAGAGCTATGCGATGATACATCATTTTGCCTCACACTGCCAGGGCCGTTCTATACCTTGCCAGAGGTAAAGAACCTAACTACTAAGTGGATCCACTAGTCTATGCTAAAAAGCACTAAGGAATCATCTGAAAAGTATGACCCTTTTCTACCTATGATGGCTACATGGTTTATGGGGGCTGTGAGTTGTCTGAACTCTCCCCATATCGGTGCTCAATACTACTCCCAAAATATACTAGCTCATATGTTTAAAAACATAACTTCTTTCTGTGGTTTGAGATAATTGCTCAAAAACTTAGCTCAAAGGCTCTCTAGGAAATTAGTGTTTCCGCTCTTGCTTAATTGTGAAAGCATTTACTCTTTACTGAAAAATTAGTTCAAAGGCTCTGTTGGAAATTGGTGTTTCCTTTCTTGTTTAAATGTGAAAACATTTACTCTTTGTGAATACATAGCCCCATATACTCTTTTGAAGAAAAGAACTTCACTCTTTACTCTTTGCTCAATTCAAAACTCAAGTCTTAAAACAAGTTTAAAGCATTTGTAAAAGACTCTTGAAAAGACTCTAGGAACTCTCTAGACTTGGCTCTTAACTTTTCCTGAATTTGAATTATGAATCCAAGGTCATGATTTGTGATAGGAAAGATATCATGATGATTAAGAGTGCTTTTAGATAGCTAAACATGAGAAACGATCAAGAAATCACTGTCCGGAAGCAAGTCCGCGACGCGGAGATACATTTAAATATTTGGTCGCGAAATAAATTTTGAGGCAGAAGGGTCTGTGACCTCTCCGTGACGTGGAGAGAAAAGTGCCAATCCTGAGGAATTTGCCTGACTTTTTCCTTCTTCATTTTCTAACCCCGATTCGCCTAAATTCGATTCTTTTTCTCAAATTCTCTTTAGATTCAGGTAGCCAGTATATGTACACAAGATTCTAACTCAAAACAACTCTTAAAATCGATAAAACTATCTCAAGAAACTCATCAATCCCATCCAAGTTTAAGAATGAAAGCAATTCAAGAACACAATTCAAGAACATCAAATCCTCAATCTTTTAGGACGAAATTTACACTGAAATAAACTTGTTTGGCACGTGGGTGAACGAACCCAACACTGTGTGAACTCACATACCTCGTAGGTATCAACCCTTGGCGAAATCCACAAGCAAATCTTCAAGAACGCGACGATTCTAAGCTCCTTCTCCTCTTCTTTTCTCTTCTCTCAAAACCCTAACTTATTTTTATGAAGCGTAAACTGAACCCAATCAGTTTAGACCCCAAATAAATTACAAAAAAGAATTTAATTAATTGGATAGTGAAAAGACCAAAGTACCCTTCAAAAATCTGGTTTTGACTTTCCTTATCTAGACAGCCCGACTTCAAATGGGCATATCTCCCTCTCATACGAACTCGGTGGCGTTGAAAAGATAATTCAAAGATATTTCCTATCCTATGGTATCTTATAGCATACCTAACTCAGTTTGAGTTAGGAGTTATGGTCGTTTGAAGTTGACCCAAAACTCATACTTAGATTAACTTTGTCAAACTTTCCAAATTTGATTATTTTCAAAAATACTTTCTTTCTAATTATTGTTCTTTCAAATAGCGAGGTGTTACAATATCTACCCCTTGGGAATATTCATCCTCGAATGAGATTACTCTTAGTAGGCTAAGGTGTAACATCTAACATCTAGCTCAAACACCCAACAAGCAAAATGTAAATCAACATGCCAACTTAAATAAATGCCAAGAAAAGGATTAGTACCTTAATTTGGAACTCCTTCGAATTCGAAGAGATGTGGGTATCTCTTCTTCATATCCTCCTCAACTTCCCAAGTAGCTTCCTCAAAAACTGATTTCTCCACAGAACTTTGACTGATGCTACTTCCTTCGTCCTTAACTCGCGAACTTGGCGATCTAGAATCTGAACTGGAATCTCCTCATAAGATAAACTATCCTTGATACCAATGTCTTCAGTAGGTATGATAAGTGAAGGATCTCCCATACACTTCTTCAACATAGAAATGTGGAATTCCGGATGAACCACTGCTAACTCTTGTGGTAGCTCTAACTCATAAGCTACACTGTCAATCCTCTTGGTTATTCTATAAGGACCAATATACCGGGGACTAAGTTTTCCCTTTTTTCCAAATCTCATAACACCCTTCATGGGTGAAACCTTCAAGTATACACAATCGTCTACTTCAAACTCTAAGTCTCTTCTCCTAACATCTATATAGGATTTCTGACAGTCGCTATTTTCAATCTTTCTTGAATAACTTTCACTTTCTCCATAGCTTGATGAACTAAGTCTGGTCCTATCAACCCAGCTTTACCAACCTCAAACCATCCAATAGGAGATCTGCATCTTCTTCCATAAAGATATTCATAAGGAGCCATCTGGATGCTAGAATAGTAACTATTGTTGTAAGAAAACTTAATGAGAGGTAGGTGATCATCCCAATTACCTTTGAAATCAATCACACAATCCCTCAACATATATTCTAAGGTATGAATAGTGCGCTATGCTTGACCATCTGTCTGAGGATGAAAAGCAGTACTCAAGTTCACCTTGAACCCAAGCCTTTCTGGAATGACTTCCAAAACTGTGTAATAAATTGTGCACCTCTATCTGAAATAGTGGAAACTGGAACTCCATGAAGTCTTACTACCTCTTGAATATATAACTTGGCATAATCCTCTGCTGAATGGGTAGTCTTTACTGGCAAAAAATGGGCTGATTTAGTCATTCTATCAATAATCACCCAAATCGAATCATGTTGCCTGCGAGACCGTGGTAAACCTGTGATAAAATCCATATTGATCATCTCCCACTTCCATTCTAGAAGCTCTATGTTCTGAGCCATACCACCGGGCCTTTGGTGCTCGACTTTAACTTGTTGGCAATTCGGACACTTGGCAACAAACTCTGCAATGCCCTTCTTCATACTACTCCACCAATAAACTTCTCTCAAGTCACGATACATCTTTGTGGAACCCGGATGGATAGAATATCTGGAGCTATGAGCTTCCTCCATGATCCTCTCTTGGAGTTCATTCACCCTTGGTACACACAATCTACCTTGATACCTCAATACGCCATCTCCCCCTTGTTCAAAACCCATTACTTTTTGCTTATGAACATTTGCCTTAAATTCAAGCAAAATAGGATTTTTTATCTTGTTTTTCCTTAACTTCAGACACTAATGATGATTCAGCCCCATTCATCACCACTACTCCTCCTTCTGTGGAATCCATTAGTCGAACTCCTAATCGTGTAAGCCTATGCACATCTTTTGCTAACTATTTCTTCTCTTCCTCAAAATGGGTGGTACTACCCATAGACAATCTACTCAAGGCATCAGCAACAACATTAGCTTTACTTGGGTGATAAAGAATACTCATATCATAATCCTTGAGTAATTCTAACCACCTTCTCTGTTTGAGATTAAGCTCTTTTTGACTAAACACATACTGAAGACTCTTGTGATCGGTGAACACATCTACATGAACACCATACAGATAATGACGCCATATTTTCAAAGAAAATACTACGGCAGCCAACTCTAGATCATGGGTTGGGTAGTTCTTCTCGTGAACCTTAAGCTGTCCAGAGGCATAAGCTATAACTTTGCCATTCTGCATTAACACACAACCCAATCCAACTCTGGACGCATCACAATATACTACAAAACCTTGTGTACCCTCTTGTAAGGTCAATACTGGGGTAGTAGTGAACCTCTTTTTCAATTCCTGAAAGCTTTTCTCACAAGCTTCAGACCATTGAAACTTAACTGTTTTCTGAGTCAACTTAGTCAAAGGAGATAAAATAGATGAAAATCCCTTGACAAACTTTCTATAATATCCAGCCAACCCCAAGAAACTCATAATATCAGTTGGAGATGTGGGTCTAGGACAATTCTGCACTGTATCTATTTTCTGAGTATCAACTCTAATTCCATCACCAGAAACAATGTGGCCTAGGAATGCCATAGACTCAAGCCAGAACTCACACTTAGAGAACTTAGCATACAACTTTCTATCCTTTAGAGTTTGGAGAACTACTCTGAGATGACTAGCATGATCTTTCTCATTCCTCGAATAGATTAGTATGTCATCAATGAACACGATAACAAACATATCTAAATAAGGCTTGAATACTATATTCATAAGGTCCATGAACGCTGCAGGTGCATTGGTTAAACCGAACGACCTGACCAGAAACTCATAATGACCATAACGGGTCCTGAATGCTGTCTTTGGAATATCACATTCCCTTACTTTCAACTGATGGTAGCCTGATCTGAGGTCTATTTTCGAAAAACAAGTATCACCCTGAACTTGATCAAAAAGATCATCAATTCTCGGAAGAGGATACTTATTCTTAATAATAACCTTATTCAACTGATGGTAATCTATACACATTCTAAGAGAACCATCTTTCTTTCTCACAAATAAGACCGAAGCGCCCCAAGGTGAGACACTTAGTCGAATAAAACCTTTCTCTTGGAGATCTTTCAAATGATATTTCAACTCTGCTGGTTCAATTCTATATGGCGAAATAGATATAGGACGAGTATCAGGAAGAATATCTATGCCAAAGTCTATTTCTCTCTCAGGAGGGACTCCAGAAAGATCATCTGGAAAGACTTCTGGAAACTCTTTTACTACTAGAACTGACTGGATAAGAGGTATCTCAATACTAGAGTCATTAACTCGGACTAAGTGATAGACACACCCCTTGGAAACTAACTTCCTCGCCTTAAGGTATGAAATAAAATGACCCTTACGCACTGCTGAACTACTATTCCACTCTATAACTGGTTCACTAGAACTTGACTACTCGAGTTCTACAATCTATTAATGCATAACAGGCATGAAGCCAGTCCATACCTAGAATAACATCAAAATCTACAATATCTAACTCAACTAAGTCAGCCATGGTACTCTTGTGATTGACAAAAATGGTACAATCACGATAGACTCTCTTAGCTAGAATAGACTCACCAACAGGTGTAGAAACACTGAAAGGCTCAAGAAGTTTCTCAGGAAGAACATCAAAATTCATCGCAACATAAGGAGTTACAAAAGATAAACTCGCTCTTGGATCTAGCAAAGCATAAACATCAAAATTAAAGACTTGGATCATACCAGTGACAACATCTGGCGAATCCTCTTGCTCTTGGCGACTAGTGATAGCATAAAAATGGTTTGATCCTCCGCCTGCCCCTGAAGTAGCTCCTCTAGGTGCAGCTCTGTCTGGTGGAGCAACTGAAGAAGACTGGGCTCTATTGCCCCCATTACCATTACCCTTCCTGTTCTTAGGACACTCTCTCATAAAATGACCGCTCTGACCACACTTGAAGCAACCAGTGGAGCCATCACGACACACCCCTGAGTGGCTCCTACCACACTTAGCACATGCAGGAGTCTTAGTACCCCCTTGTGCCATACTACTTTGAGAATGCGCGGGTCTGGCTCTGAAATTCTGGAAATTCTGATTATTGAACTCACCTCTATTCCTTGGTGCAGGTGCACTAGCAGATGATGGAGCAGGTCTCTTTTTTTTCTGTTGGAAGGAAGACTGGTTCGCATTACTCTTTTACTGCCCGGACTCGTTCCCAAATGTCTTAGCCCTCTTATTCTTAAACTCTTCTCTATCCCTCAACTTGTCCTCCTCAACCTGTTGCACATGGATCATTAGCCTTGCTATGTCCATATCCCCTATCAGCATAGCTGCCTTGCCTTCCTTTCTTTACAGACGAGACAACCCAGCAACAAATAAACTCATCCTGCTCATCATGTCAGCAACCATCTCCGGAGCATAGCGGGAAAGTTGTGTGAACTTGAGACTGTACGCATGAACACTCATAGACTCCCGCTTAAGGGTGAGAAACTCTCGTACCTTTGCTTCTCTCAGTTGTCGGGGAAAGAAACGCCCCAAGAAGGCCTGCTCAAATAAACCCCAACTCACAAGTGGTCCACCTTCAGCTCTATTCTTTTTCCACTGATCAAACCAGATTCTAGTGACACCCTTCATTTGGTATGCAACTAGTTCCACCCTCTCAGCATCAGCAACATGCATAGTCTCAAAAACCTTCTGAAGCTCTTCAATAAAGTTTTTTGGATCCTCAGTGATGCTTGAACCAGTGAAGCTTAGAGGATTCATCCTTAGAAACTCTCGGATCTTAGACGTATCAACTGCATCCTGTCGAACCCCTCTTTTTCCCATTTGGTTGGTCACAACTTGGCTCAACATCCGGATGGCTTCACGAAACTCAACATTGGTGACCTCTCCTTGGGGTTGTACTTCTGGTGCATTTGGTACCCCTTGATCATGTGGTTCAACATTTCTCTTAGTGGGACGACCTTAGACAGCTCTTCGTGGAGGCATGATCTGATAGACACGCGCAAGCACGAGTTAGAAAGAGACTTTTATAGAGATGAACTCTATCGCACGAAATGAGTATGAAAGAAGTGAAGGAAATTCCTAAATGTTGCAGCCTCCTAATTATAGATGTGGCGCACTTCACACCGATAACAAGGAATCTACAGACACAGCTTCATAGACTCCCTTGGACTCTTGAACTCTGTGCTCTGATACCAAGTTTGTCACTCCCCGAGCCTACACCCTGGGCGGGACTGGCACTCGAGAACCATTGTTGTCCCCAAGCAAACCCTTGGCCTGGCTTACTATTCAGCGGAAGACTCAAAGTATTAATACAGTGACTCAATGCATCATTACTCAACTGTTTAAAAGATAACTTAGAACGTTTCAACATAAACATTCAACTTAGCCAAAATGGCAACTCAAGTATTAACATAAGAAAGTGACAATATAAAGACAAAGGAACTAACTAACTGTCTATGAAGCCTCTAACAACTGAGATGGACGTCGGGACAAGACCCACGACATCCTAAAGAACTAACTAATAAAGCAATAAAAGGGAATCCTCCGGAAGCAAGGAGGCTCACCAACAACTCTGAAGCTCAACTAGAATCAACGATGCGCTGGATGTTAATCCTGGTTACCTGTATCTGCATCATACAAAGATGCAGGCCAAATGGCATCAGTACATTGAATGTACAAGCATGCAAGGGGAATTCTAAAACAATACATAAGCTTGAAAAGAACTGAAAAAACATACCTGGCTCAACTCAACTCAACTAACTCATTTCAATATAAAGCAATAATAGGAATGCAATATAAAGAAAAGATTTTAAAACATGGATAACAACTCTGTGTATTTAGAAATACAATAGTAATTCAGTTTGTATGCAAAGATACAATAAAAATTTTGTTTGTATATAAAAATACAATTAACTCTGTGTATATAAGAAATATTTCTGTGGGAGTTTCTCTAACCGACAACCATCACTTAAGAGTTATGTGATGATACAACGTTTTACCTCACGCTGTCAGGGCCGTTCTATACCTTGCCAGAGGTATAGAACCTAACTACTAAGTGGATCCACTAGTCTATGCTAAAATGCACTAAGGAATCATCTAAAAAGTATGACTATTTTCTACCCATGATGGCTACATGATTTATGGGGGTTGTGAGTTGTCTGAACTCTCCCCATATCGGTGCTCAATAATACTTCCAAAATATACTATCTCATATGTTTAAAAACATAACCTCTTTCTGTGGTTTGAGATAATTGCTCAAAAACTTAGCTCAAAGGCTCTTTAGGAAATCAGTGTTTCCTCTCTTGCTTAATTGTGAAAGCATTTACTCTTTACTGAAAAATTAGCTCAAAGGCTCTATTGGAAATTTGTGTTTCCTTTCTTGTTTAAATGTGAAAACAATTACTCTTTGGGAATACATAGCCCCATATACTCTTTTGAAGAAAAGAACTTCACTCTTTACTCTTTGCTCAACTCAAAACTCAAGTCTTAAAACAAGTTTAAAGCATTTGTAAAAGACTTTTGAAAAGACTCTAGGAACTCTCTAAACTTGGCTCTTAACTTTCTTGAATTTGAATTATGAATTCAAGGTCATGATTTGTGATAGGAAAGATATCATGATGATTAGGAGTGCTTTTAGATAGCTAAACATGAGAAACGATCAAGAAATCATTGTCTGGAAGCAAGTCCGCGAGACGGAGATGCATTTAAATATTTGATCGCAAAATAAATTTTGAGGCAGATGGGTCCGTGACCTCTCCGCGACGGAGAGAAAAGTGTCAATCCTGAGGAACAGGTCCGCGACGCGGACCTTGTACCCAGATTTGCCCGACTTTTTCCTTCTTCGTTTTCTAACCCCGATTTGCCTAAATTCGATTCTTTTTCTCAAATTCTCTTTCGATTCAGGTACCCAGTATATGTACATAAGATTTTAACTCAAAACAACTCTTAAAATCGATAAAACCATCTCAAGAAACTCATCAATCCCATCCAAGTTCAAGAATGAAAGCTATTCAAGAACATCAAATCCTCAATCTTTTAGGACGAAATTTACACTGAAATAAACATGTTTGGCGCGTGGGTGAACGAATCCAATGCTGTGTGAACTCACATACCTTGTAGGGATCAACCCTTGGCGAAATCCACAAGCAAATCTTCAAGAACGCGACGATTCTAAGTTTATTCTCCTCTTTTCTCCTCTTCTTTTCTCTTCTCTCAAAACCCTAACTTATTTTTATGAAGTGTAAACTGAGCCCAATCAGTTTAGACCCCAACTAAATTATCAAAAATGTATTTAATTAAATGGGCGGTGAAAAGACCAAAGCACCCTTCAAAAATCCGGTTTTGACTTTCCTTATCTAGACAGCCTGACTTCAAATGGACATATCTCCCTCATATAAACTCAAAACTGAGCAAAATCGGTGGCGTTGGAAAGATAATTCAAAGATCATTCCTACGGTATATTGTAGCACACCTAATCCTCCTGAGATAGGAGTTATGGTCGTTTGAAGTTTACCCAAAACTCATACTTAGCTTAACTTTGTCAAACTTTTCAAATTTGATTATTTCCAAAAACGGTTTCTTTCTAATTCTTGTTCTTTCAAATAGCGAGGTGTTACAAAATATAAGTCATCTAAATATTGAAAAATGAATAGTATTTAATAGTAGGGGTAATATAGACACAAAACGATAAAAATATTCATTGATTTTATAAATTGGACAAGTATTGATGGACATCCTAAAGGGACAAATACGGGAGTAAATAGAATTTTATAAGTAGTGCATTTATCTCCTAGAAAATATAGAACTTCATTAAAGGAAATGACAAATATGAAGAAAAAAAATGAAACATTTATTTGGAACTTTGAACAATTCAATTATTTTGAACAATTAAAAAAATCCAAAAACTCACTTAATATATAATAAAGAGATTAATTAATAGTATTAAATACAATTAAGACCAATAAGCAATTTTTTCATGCTTGCATTGAATTCAGTTTTTTTCATGAATTTATTTAGTATTTATCCAAAAAATTGAGATACTCCCTCCATCCACTTTTAATTGTCATAATGCGTTTTTCGAAAATCAATTTGACTAATTTTTAAAGTTAATTAGATTACATTAATTCGATATTTTAAACAAAAAAAATCAGATATTCAAAAACTATACGAAAAGTACAATAAAGTATAATTTTTTACATATCAATATGATGAAAAAATACATCGTGAAATGTTAGTCAAAATTCTTATAGTTTGACTCTAAAAAAGAAAATCATGACAATTAAAAGTGGACGGAAGGAATAATCAATTAAGAAAATGAGAAAAGGGATAAATGTTGATGCTGGTGATTATGAGGTGTCACCTCATCTCTTCCATTTATAGCTATACTATTATTATACATAATTTTTCTAGAAATCAAGTTTTAGGTAATGAAATATTAGAGGAAAATATAAAATGATTAAAGTGTTAAATAAAATGAACTAATTAAGAGTTAAAACCAAATATAATTAGTTTTGAGGACAAAAAACAAAAGAAAAATTTCAAAATATTTTAAATTTTTATATATAAAATTATTTTGTAAATCAAATGAGATCTTATAATAATGTGTCAAGATTACAAGTATTTTGGCCAACTATATTTAGTAAAAGTAAAAATGCACCTCTTGTCCTCTACTCACACACTCTATATAAAAAAATGTATTAATACTATTGTATACAAGTAAATAAAAATTGAGAAAATGGGAAAAACAATGCTAATTCTATTATTTTGCTTCATAGTTGTTTTAGCCATACCAATGGCTCAATGTGTTGAATTAGGACCCAAAGCTGTTGAAGAATGGTTCGAGAAGCTTCCTCATGCAAAGCAAAAGCTAACTAAATTTCATTTCTATTATCACGACGTAGTTAGCGGGAAAAATCCAACTGCAATTACAATAGATCAGCCTAATACGACTGCTAAACCCCCAATTTATTTCGGTATAGTTGATATGATAGACGATAAACTGACCGTTGGACCAGACCCCAACTCGACAATAGTGGGTCGAGCCCAAGGGTTTTATGGTTCAGCTGATCAAAATGAGTTTAGCCTTCTCATGACTCTTAACTTTGTGTTTACAAGTGGTGAGTATAATGATAGCACGTTGAGTATGATTGGTCGGAACCCTTTATTTCACCAGTATCGTGAAATGCCTATCGTTGGTGGTTCTAGAGTTTTTCGATTGACTCAAGGAATCGCGACTGCGAATACTTGTTGGTTTAATAGGACTAGTGGAGATGCTGTGGTTGAGTATCATATTATGGTACTGCATTACGAATAGTAATTAATTTAATTGGAAGGTCGTTGTTAATTGTTGGTGGTCATTTGTAATATTTATTTCCTATAATTTATCTATATTGTTGGAAGGATAAAGATGTGTTTTGACTTTTTGATCATTGAAATAAGACCTTTGACCATGTTTTGGAAGTTATAAGGATATTTTTATCTATTAAAAATGTTAGATGAAATATTTTTTCCCCTTTATTATAAGAATTTTGCTTTAGACAAAATTATTTTTTAAATATGATACTATTATTTTAATGATATTAAGTATGGACTATATTTAATATATGGCAAGTTTTTGTATAGTCACGCAATAAGCTTTTGGTGTATACTAAACATAAAGTAAGGTTTGATCTATATAGAATATATTTTTTCAACGAAGAATGTTCGACTGACCACTCTGGAATTATCGTAGCTTTGCCCCTCCAGAAGGTTACAATTCAGTAGAATTTAGTAGCTTTAATTTAAATTTTATATTTGTATTAAAAATATTACATTTAGAATTTAGTTATTAACACTTATATTGCTATTTTAGAATTTAAAACCTAGAATGTTCAAATTTTGAGGATGATGAGGATCAAATGGCAAACTCTCCACCACATAATTGAACCTTAATCTTGCATTAGATAAACTTAATTATGTTATAAATTTATTGAATAGTGGATTTTCTATTTGATTTATTCATAAATTACTTGAATTCATGTATGCATGTCTCCAAGGTGATATGAACATTTATGGATAACTATGTACATACAAGTTTGGACATTAACAAGGTGACCTTTGGGGTGATATCTCAATACTATAAATAGAAATGACATTCACCATTTGTAACACACTTGAATAGAAGAAAAGCTCTCTCTTTCATCTATATTTCTTGCCTTCTTCTCTTTATACTTATATTGCCTTGAGCTTAATTTTATAATCTGTTATCACCACGAAGTTCCTACTTGCAAAGGTATTATATAAATATTCTTATTTAATCCACCTATTCTTCTTATAATCTTATCATGTTGAATTTATCCAAACTTGAGTTTGTGGCACTAGATATTTTTGGAAAAAATTACCTATCCTGGGTACTTGATGCTAAGATTCTTAGTTGCTAAAGGGCTTGATGCCACCATTGAGGCGAAGGCTATGATTTTTCTTCGTCATCATCTTGATGAGATCCTGAAGATTGAATATCTGACGGTAAAAGACCCACTTGAATTGTGGACTGATTTAAAGGGGAGGTATGACCATCTAAAGGCCACGGTATTGCCAAGAGCTCGTTATGAGTGAATTCACTTACGGTTTCAAGATTTTAAGACCGTAATTGAATATAACTCTATCGTATTCAGGATAACCTCCCAATTGAAATTATGTGGGGAGACTATAAAAGATAAGGACATGTTAGAAAAGACACTTACTACTTTCCATGCCTCAAATGTGATATTGCAGCAACAATATCGTGAAAAGGATTTCCGGAAATACTTTGAACTGATCTCATGCCTTCTGGTGCCTGAGCAACATAATGCCCTTTTACAGAAAAATCATGAAGCTCATCCCACTGGAGCTGCTCCGTTATCGGAAGTAAATGTGGTAGAACCACATGATCAATTTGAGTAAAAAGAGATGATCATCGAGGCTATAATAATGTCCGAGACGTGGAAAAGACAAGAAACGATACCACAATCGTCGAGGTGGTGGTCATAATAAAAGGGAGAACAACATGAGTTCTCAAAATAACCCCTCAAAAAGTAATTTTCATCGTTGTGGCATGAAAGACCATTGGAAGAGTGAATGTCGGACACCTGAGCATTTTGTCAGACTCTACCAAAATTCCTTCAAAAAAAGGAAATAAAGCTGGTGCCTCCTTTTCCAATGCTCGAGCAGAGTCACGTTTGACTCTTAAAGATGATGATAAGGAGAGAACATCTCAGAAATATGATAAGGATGTTGAAGAAAATTTGGCTTTAAAGGATGATGTTTTTGATGCCCTTGGTAATATTACTCATATGGAAGTTGATGACTTCTTTGGAAATCGAAACTAAAGTTTGATCTTTTAGCTGGGGAATGCATTATGTTGCTATTTTTATTTGTGTGTTTTTTAATTATCATGTTCTTCTTTATGTTAAAGTATTTAAATTTTCGTTGTTAGTTTTGTTTCGTACTTCTTTTGATGTATTTTTATTTTTATGAAAATTAATAGAAATTCTCAGTTTTCATTTGAATTCAAGATGAGTAATGGAGATGTTTGCCTTCTTGATAGTGCTACAACACATACTATATTAAGAGAAAAGAAATATTTTTCTAATTTGGTTATGAAAATGGCACATGTTAACACAATATTAGGTAGTACAAAATTAATTAAGGGCTCTGAAAGACCTTATTACTACATGGAGGGACAATATTGGCCATTGATAATGCATTATGTTGTAGTAAGTCTTAAAGAAACTTATTAAGTTTCAAAGTTATTCGTAAAAATGGCTAACATGTTGAGACTGTTAATGAAGGAAATGTTGAGTACCTTTACATTACTACAATTAATACAGAGAAGAAAATTATGCATGAAAAACTATCTGCATGTTCTTCTGGGTTGTACTATACAAGTATAAGTACAGTTGAATCACATGTCGTAGTAAACAAAAGGTTTACTAATTTTAATAATTTTATCATTTGGCATGACCAGTTGAGCCATTCCAATTTTAATATGATGCACAAAATAATTGAGAATTCACATGGGCATACGTTAAAGAGCCCAGTTGTCCTTCAGTCAAAGGAATTCTCTTATGTTGCTTATTCTCAAGGAAAATTGATCATTAAACCGTCAACAGTCAAGGTTGAAATTAAATTCCCTGCGTTTCTAGAACGTATACAGGGTGATATATGTGGTCCAATCTACCCTGCCTGTGGACCATTTAAATATTATATGGTCTTGATAGATGCTTCTACAAGATGGTCACATGTGTGCTTATTATCAACTCGCAACATGACTTTTGCGCGATTGTTGGCTCAAATAATAAGATTAAAAACACAATTTCCAGGCTACGCAATAAAGACAATTCGTCTAGATAATACTGGTGAATTTACATCTTAGAAATTTAATGATTATTGTATGTCTACTGGAATAACAATTGAACATCCAGTTGCTCATGGTTATACTGAGAACGGTCTAGTAGAATCATTGATTAAACGTCTTCAATTAATAGCTAGACCATTGCTAATGAGAAACAAATTATTTGTGTCTATGTGGGGGCATGCTATTTTGCATGCAGCAGCACTTGTGCGCATAAGGCCGACCAATTATCATGAATTCTCCCCCATTACGACTGACTTTTGGTCAAGAGCCAAATATTTCCCATCTTAGAATTTTTGGATGTACGATATATGTTCCGATTGCTCCACCACAACGCACAAAGATGGCCCCCAAAGAAGGTTGGGGGTATATGTTGAGTATGAATCTCCTTCAATCATAAAATATTTGGAGCCTATGACTGAAGATTTATTGGTATATGTTGATTGTCATTTTGATGAATCAATATACCCAACATTAGGGGGAGAACATAAGCAGTTAGGAAAAGAGATAGATTGAATTTATCATCACTATCTTATCTGGATTCTCGAACAAATCAATGTGAGCAAGAAGTTCAAAATATAATTTATTTATAGAATATTGCGAATGAACTGCCAGATTCTTTTACTAATCTTCTAAAAATTACTAGATCGCATATTCCAGCTGCTAATGCTCCAATTCGAGTTGATGTCCGGACGGAATAAATTGTTAAGACAAATGAGTCTAGACCACATTTGAAGCGTGGTAGACCAATTAATTTCAAGTATAAAAATTCTCGTAAGAGAAAAGAAATAAATGATCAAGATGATCATGATGTGAAAGAAATTTCTCAAGAAGAGACCTGAGTCATAACACATGATGAAACCTCCGAGGAGGTTCAATTTTCTGAAAATAATGTGAATAAAGAAATTTCAATGAATTATGTCTCGACGAGAGAGAGGTGGAACCGAAATAATATTGTGATTGATAACATTTTTGCCAATAATGTTTGTTATGCCGTAATTTTACTATTTAGAAAAATTACTTTTTGAAATGTGTTTAAGAAAAATACTTAGAAAAGAGTCGTCACTTAATATTTTAAAGAAATTAAGAAAACTTAATTAAAAAAAGGTCTTAGCAAATAAACCTTTAAATTTTTAGAGAAAATGGGTAAGAGGTTCTTATTTCTACTTTAAGAAGGTATTAGCACTTAAAGTAGCCGCTAACACACGGTTATCCAACGACTTAACTAAAAATATTTGACTATTTTTGAGAAAAAATAATTAAGTGCACAAAAGAACTTTTTTTTTTTTTTGGGGGGAGGGGGGGGGGGTTAGGAAAATGAAACTACTTTAATCATTTGAAATGAATTGAAAGTGATCAAAACTTTTAAAAATAGATTAAGATTAGTACTTCAAAAAAAAAAAAGATTAATAGTTTAAAGAGGAGATAAGAAATTAGAATTTTAATAAATAGGTTGTGTAAGAATTTATTTGAAACACTTTAAGGATTATAACTTAAATCAATTTGGTCAATTAAAGCAAGAGAATTATCTTAATTAGTTGAAAGCGAGTTTTGAAAATTTTGACTAAAATATTTGATTAAGTAAATAAAGAACACAAATTTGATAAAATGGAATTCATTAAAATTAATCAACACAAATAAAATGGTTCATCTTTTGGGGAATTCAACTAAGTTAATTAATAATTCTAAAATTAGAGTTAAATAAAAACAAATCATATATATATATATATATATATATATATATAAAAGAAAACCCTAGGCCCGCCTACATGGCGCCACCACAAATCAGGATTCCCTATTAATTTATTTATTTCCAAAATTAGCCTCCCCCTTTCATGAAAAGTTGTGACTTTATGAAAAGTTGTGACTCTTATAAAAAGTTGTGACTTTTATGAAAAGTTGTGACTTTAATGAAGAGTTGTGACTTTAATGAAGAGTTGCGACTTTTATGAAAAGTTGTTACTTTTATAAAAGGTTCTGACCTTTCCTAAGGGTTGCAACTTTTCCAAATAGTTGTGACCTTTCCGATAAGGCTCAATAAATATTTGTTCACACTACGCTTTGTTGTCTATAAATAGATGGATTTCCTCTCATTTTAGGACAATGAAAATTCTAAACTACTTTTTCTTCTTCTGCACAATTAAATATTCGTATACTTTGTTCCTGTTGAGTGGCTTAGTTACACCATTGTTTTTGTATCAATACACTGGTGAATATAATCGTTCTATTCTGAGAGCATCTATTCCTTTAAACCTCGGGTACTAGAGGGGAATAATTTCCTTAAGGGGACACTTTGCATTCAGTGGGGTCAATTTTTTCCTTTCGGTTTCATTCTATTGTTACAGATCCTGGTATGTATTTTTACGGTCATCAATTTATGCTTATGTTATTAAGGATAAATGATAAGATGTTATAATTTTCATTTTCCTTTACATTATTAATGTTCGTTACTACGTAATCTTGTATGTAAGATAATATAGTGTTTTAGTATTAATGTCTGATAGGTTTTAAGTATTATTTTATAAATTTTGTGATACTAAATTTCCGCGCGAGGCACGGATAATTTTACTAGTAATAAATAATCATAAATGAATAACTTAAGAGTCAAAAGAGAAGTTGAATTTTGAGTTCATTTGGGTCTAAATTCACTGTTGCTGCGATTTTGAGGTATTGGCTCATTTTCGCCCACGTGTATAGTTGTATATTAGCTCCTCGAACCTGTGTTTCAGCTTTCAAGAACCTGTATTTATACTCCCCTTTCGAAAAGTCTGAGGTTGACTCGATGATAATGGGCCTTTGGCCCAAACGAGAAGATGCAAGGAGAGGGAGTCCATAATGAACTCCGGTGACATCCATGATAAGCAGAGAAAAGAATACATTAGCATATGACCAAAAATGATAAACAAATATAAAGTATACCAAATAAAGAAATGAAAATCACGTCTGAAGGCTATTAATTTATTTTCATACAAGTAAAGCTAACTAATGAAATAACCTAAAACAGAAACTAAACATAATAAAGAAATATCATGCTTACTAAAAAAAAAACACTTAAAGAAACACTTATCATTTCATTAGCTAATGATCAATATTTTCAAATCACAAGTCACAGACAATAGAATTTTAACCTCTTAAGGGTTAATTCAGTAGATTAGTAAGCTCCGATAACGATCATTTACCTTTTTTAGGGCAAGATATTTAAGTAGTGATATACATGAATGAGCAGGAGAGCAAACCACTTGGACCGATTATTTCACTGATATGTATCGAGGCAATGAGGTCACATGAAAGCTTTTAGAGGGCAGAGAACTGAGACAACGAGCTGAGCGAATTCCACCTCGACCCACCAACAGATGAACAAAATAACTTGAAAGAAAATCAAAAATTCGAGGCTCAAACCTTCGTGGGTTCGATTTTGAAGAATACTATTCTCCAACTTTCAAACTCCTATTCTCTGAGTATCTCTAAATGGCACCAATATCATGTATTTATAGTTGAAAATAAAGGTTTGAATTCTAATTTAGGCATTTGAGCGGGAGATGAGAGATTGATTGGAAAAAATGGAGGAGAAACGAGTAAGAGGAAAACTTACCCCTAAAAATCCGGATTCGATGTGATATCTTTCGATTCGGATTAGATTTGGGTGAGATTTTATCTAAGACAAAGTCAACAAATCTAGCCCGAAGTCTGCAATCTTTGAAATTGAGAGAGGAGCTGACAGAAGTAATATCGCTTGGATGAAGAAATTAGGGTTCTTGCTTGACTTTAGCGTTTTTGGGAAGAAGAAAGGGGAGAGGAGGCGCGCGTGAGGGATGAAAAATGAGAAAGAGAGAGGAAAGCGTGAGAATGTGGGAATATAGGATATATGCATATATGTGTGTATATGTAAATATATGTATATGTGTACAGGTTTTAAGAACAAAGGATGACCCTTTTTATTTAAAATTTGACCACTTTAATTGCTACTCTAACCGAATTAAACTTAGATACAGTCAAATCGAGTCAAATAACTAATTCGGCCAAAATTAAAATAAGATGAATAATTATCGATTAATTATTTGAGCTTCTTAATTTAAACAAGACAAAATAATTATCAAGACTTATTCATTACTTAAAATAGAGAACTAATTATACAAAATTATAAAATTCACTAATTCAAAGGAAATAAATACATATTTATGCCAAACACTATTTTTTATGCTATTTATTAAATATTTATATAAAAGATGAAAATTATATAAACCAATATGTATAATTATATAATTATTTCTGAAGAACTAACCAAAACTAATTAAAAAGAGATTTTAAAAATAAATAAATATATATATATATATTAGGAATTTTCAAAGACGATTATTTCAAATTGTTTGAAACTGAAGAAGCTTGATAATTAACTCGAATTGCATAGGGTCAAAATTGGGTGTCAACAATGTTGTTGTTGAAATAATGCAATAAGATGAAGATTTTGAGCCAAAATCTGTCGACGAATGTAGAGAGAGAAATGATTGGCTAAAATGGAAGGACGCAATTCAAGTAGAATTGGTTTCACTAGGAAAACGTGAAGTTTTTGGACCAATAATCCAAACACCTGAAGGTATCAAGCCAGTGGAGTACATATGGGTTTTTGTGCGAAAAAGAAATGAAAAATGTGAAGTCGTGAGATATAAAGCCCGAATTGTGGGTCAAGATTTTTCTCAAAGACCTGACATTGATTGCATGGAGACATATTCTCCTGTGGTGGATGAAATCAGGTATCTAATAAATCTGACAGTTCATGAAAAGCTTGAAATGCGCCTGATGGACGTTGTCACAACCTATCTATATGGCTCATTGGACCACAACATTTTTATGAAACTTCCTGAAACATTCAATGTGCCTGAAGCATACAGAGGTTCAAAACTTGTTTAATAAAGCTTCAAAGGTCTTTATATGGATAGAAACTGTCAGGGAGGATGTGGTACAATCGTCTTAGTGAATATTTTCTAAAGAAAGGATATAAAAATGACCTGATTTATCCTTGCATTTTCATAAAACAATCGGAATCTTAATTTATTATAATAGTTGTGTATGTTGATGACTTGAAAATCATTGGCACTCGTAAAGAGCTTTTAGAATCCGTTGAGTGTCCGAAAAGGAAATTTGAAATGAAAGATCTCGGTAAGATAAAAAAATTTCTTGGCCTACAGATTGAGAATTTTTCAAATGAAATACTTGTCCATCAATCAACATACACAAAAAAGATTTTAAAGCAATTTTCCATGGATAAATCACATCCATTGAGTACCCCAATGGTGATAAGATTGTTTGACATCAATACAGATCCATTTCGACCTCAAGAGAAGGATGAAGAGCTTCTTGGTGATGAAACTCCATATCTGTCACCCCGAGCCTACACCCTGGGCGGGACTGGCACTCGAGAACCATTACTGACACCAAGCAAACCCTTGGCCTGGCTTACTACTCAGCAGAAGACTTACTCATGATAAGATACTTTAAAAGTAAACTGAACTGCTCAATAGATAACTTAAAATGTATTAAATAACATTCAACTTAGCCAAAGTGGCAACTCAAGATTCAACATAAGCCAATAACAAGGTAGTGACAAATGAACTAACCAACTGTCTATTTATGAAGCCTCTAAAACTGGGAGGGATGTCGGGACAAGACCCCCGATCATCCTAACAACTGAAACTACTAAAGCAATGTAAATAGGGATCCTCCGGAAAGCAAGGAGGCTCACCACAAGACTCTGAATGCTCTAGTGGATCAACGAAGCGCTGGATGCTGATCCTGGTTACCTGTATCTGCATCATAACAATGATGCAGGCCAAATAGTGTCAGTACAAGAAACTTTCTATAATATCCCGCCAACCCCAAGAAACTTCTAATATCAGTTGGAGATGTGGGTCTAGGCCAATTCTGCACTGCCTCTATTTTCTGAGTATCAACTCTAATTTCATCACCGGAAATAATGTGGCCTAGGAAAGCCACAGACTCAAGCCAGAACTCACACTTAGAGACTAAGTGATAGACACACCCCTTGGACACTAACTTTCTCGCCTTAAGGTACGAAATAAAATGACCCTTAGGCACTGCTGAACTACTCTTCCAATCTATAACTGGTTCACTGAGAAACTGGAACTTGACTATTCGAGTTCTACAATCTATTAATGCATAACAGGCATGAAGCCAGTCCATACCTAGAATGACATCAAAATCTACCATATTTAACTCAACTAAGTCAGCCATGGTACTCTTGTGATTGACGGAAATTGTACAATCACGATAGACTCTCTCTGCTAGAATAGACTCACCAACATGTGTAGAAACACTGAATGGCTCAAGAAGTTGCTCAGGAAGAACATCAAAATTCATCGCAACATAAGGAGTTACAAAAGATAAACTCGCCCCTGGATCTAGCAAAGCATAAACATCAAAGTTAAAGACTTGGATCATACCAGTGACAACATCTGGTGAATTCTCTTGCTCTTGGCGACTAGTGATAGCATAAAGACGGTTTGCTCCTCCGCCTGCCCCTGAAGTAGCTCATCTAGATGCAACTCTGTCTGGTGGAGCAACTGAAGAAGATTGAGCTATATTTCCCCCATTAGCACTACCCTGCTTGTTCTTAGGACACTCTCGCATAAAATGACCGTTCTGGCCACACTTGAAGCAACCAGTGGAGCCATCACGACACATCCCTGAGTGACTCCTACCACACTTAGCACATGCAAGAGGCTTACTACCCTATTGTGCCATACTACCTTGAGAATGGGCAGGTCTAGCTCTGAAACCTTATGAATTCTGACTATTGTACTCACCTTTGTTCTTTGGTGCAGGTGCACTAGCAGATGATGGAGCAGGTCCCTTCTATTTCTGTTTGAAAGATGACCGGTTGGCATTACTCTTCTGCTACCCGGACTCATTTCCTGTCTTAGCTCTCTTATTTCAAAACTCCTCTCTGTCTTTCAGCTTCTCTTCCTCAACCTGTTGCACATGGATCATCAGCCTTGCTATGTCCATATCTCCTATCAGCATATTTGCCCTACCTTCCCTACTAGACAGAAGAGACAACCCAGCAACAAACAAACTCATCCTGCTTCTCATGTCAGCAACCATCTTCGGAGCATAGCGGGAAAGTTGTGTGAACTTCAGACTATACTCATGAACACTCATAGATTCCTGTTTAAGGGTGAGAATCTCTAGTATCTTTGCTTCTCTCAGTTCTCGGAGAAAGAAACTCCCCAAGAAAGCCTCCTCAAAACAAGCCCAACTCATAAGTGGTGCACCCTCAACTCGATTCTTCTTCCATTGATCAAACCAGATTCTAGCGACACCCTTCATTTGGTATGCAGCTAGTTCCACCCTCTCAGTTGTCACGACCCGAGCCTAGACCCTGGACGTGGCCGGCACTCGAGAACCATTGATGGTCCCCAAGCGAACCCTCATCCTGGCTGACTACAAGCGGAAGACTAACTCAAGCATACAAAAGCTTAAAAACTGAATAAAAAGAATATATTCAACTCGCCATAAAATAGG